>LOEQ01003428.1:0-20100 GCA_001685075.1 Bramus lutescens
GTTCAAGTCTTCCTGTTGTATGTTCGCTGGGTTCTGGTGTTATCATGCTGTTTTCAGATTTTTGGAAGAATTCTTGCATTGGCGCCTGCCCATCTCTTCCTTCAAATGCTCTCTGATGGATCTTCTGGTACAGGATCAGGGCCCCTTGCTGTCCAGGGACATAGCAGACAAAAGGGCTAGCTTGCTGCATGCAGGCTTAGTAAAACAAAGGAACTCCTGCTGGTTGCACTCACCACCCTGTCCCAGCCCCAAAAGAGCCTGGGCTGGGGGATCTTCTGGCCTGAAAGAAGGGAAGGGAGCCTGAGTGCAAACTGGGATGGGATAGGAAGAGAGAGGTAGTCGCTAGGGAGAGAAGGCCCTGCAGAATGATCAGGGAGTTTAGGGGGTTGAGGAATGTTTGTGCTCCCTTTCTGTGGCTTCTGCCGCTGGTCAGGAACACACTCACCCCTCCAAAGGATCTTCTGGTACAGCTTTCTTTTTTCTTTTGTATAAGTTTTACTACATTTAAAAAAAGAGTGGAAATTTAAAAACAGTATTTTCCAGTTTTATGTTCTTTTTGTAGAGAACGTAGGACAAAGCTTTTCATGTTAATGGTGCTAGGCAACCATCTTTAGAAAGATATTAAGCATAGAAATGCACACTGAAATGAAATGTTCCAACAGCTCAACAGTGTAAATACATATTGAACTCACATCTCTGTGAAATTTCATCCCTAACCACAATGCTTTATCTGTTTTTTTTAGCTAATCCTGACCTGAATGTGAGAGTTTGGGCTTTTGAGCCTGTAAGTCCCCTTTTGAACACTTGCCGTCATCTCCGTCTTGCCCATGTCGCATGTGTCCAGAGTGACACTAGCAGTGTCTGTGCTGATTCTGCTCCTGGGCTGACAGAGGGTTTGTGTTTTGAGCATCACTCTTCCCCTTCTTGTTGTCAGAGAGATGTGTGGCTCTGGTCACTCTGGTGCTAT
Organism: Bramus lutescens; assembly: GCA_001685075.1. Classification (NCBI taxonomy): domain Eukaryota; kingdom Metazoa; phylum Chordata; class Mammalia; order Rodentia; family Cricetidae; genus Bramus; species Bramus lutescens. The sequence goes on from LOEQ01003428.1 coordinate 968, forward strand.
CTTTGTCATGTATCCAGCTATGTTTTCAATTACCAGTAACACACAGTAATTGGCAAGAGCTAATTTTAGGTAGTAGTTGTTCTGTTAATCAGAAATCCAGACACCCTGAGAAGCAGGGCCAGTCTGGTAAAACACAGCACTTTCCACCACGGTGCTCATCATCTGCTTTTCCTTTCTACTGCAGTAGCATATCGATTCTGAAGGATGTAGCTGAGATCCAGTCTTGATTGGGATTTTAGCTCCACTGCTTATCCTTATCCAGCTTTCCATTTCAGTCTTTTTAAAAGTATGGTCTCTGAAATCTCATTTTGATAAGCAAACTTCCTTTTTAAGAGAAAAATGTTCATTTTCCCCTATTCTGTGTAACTCAACATTGAAAGTGGTCCTTCATGCTTCCTTTATTATTCTGGCACAATGATTATAGATATGGGTTGAATTCCACTAACTTCCTCTTTGTAGATGTAATATTTTAAACTTCTGTTAATTCATCTTCATTCGCTAAACAATGGGCTTCTGCTGTTGCTTCTTCTCCTTCCTCTTCCTCCTATTTCCCTTCATCATCTGTGCCTGTCTTAGTCACTGTCTTATTGCTGTGAATAGACACTATTTCCAAGGCAACTTTTATACAGGAAAGCATTTAATTGGGGGCTTGTTTACAGTTTCAGAAGTTAATCCATTATTATGGTGGGGAGCATGGCAGCAGGCATGGCAGTATGGTGCTGGAGAAATCGTATCGCTTAGAGCTACATCTTGATTCACAGGAAGAGAGAGAGAAGGAGGGAAAGGGGAGGGGAAGGCAGACGGAGGGAGAGACTGGGCCTGGTGTGGGCTTTGAAACCTCAAAGCCCACCCTCAGTGACACAATTACTCCAACAAGGCTACACCTCCTAGTCCTCCTAATTCTTCTCAGATACTGCCATTAACTAATAACTCAGCATTTAAATATATGAGACATGGGAACCATTCTTATCAAGCTACCACAGTAGTTATTCAAGATTATGTAAGCATTCATGTGGAAGGCCCATGAAGAATGTTAATTTCTATGCCCATTGATCTAAAAGTGATTTTTACTAAGGGATGTTCTTAGTTTAAAGAATTAGGGATATGCAAGTTTAAACTGTGTACTCTCCCCTTTCTTTAATTCTTCATTTTTATTTATGTGTATGTATGGATGTCTGTATGAGTTTATGTATATCATATGCAAGCAGTTTATTCTGACCAGAAGAGGGCGTTGAATTCTCTGGAACTGGTTGTAGGCTATTGTGACTCCATGTTGGTGCTGGAATCAAACTTGGGTTCTCTGAAAGAGCAGTAAGCTGCATTAACTCTAGGCCTCCTTTCCTTTTAAAAAAGGTGGGAGAAAGCTCTTAGGCTCCTGTTCCTCTTTAGTAAATGCCATCAGCTCTGATTTGTATGCTTAGGCTATTTCACTTAATGAGAAAAACTTGTTTAGCTACATTTAAATTTTTAGGAATAAGCATTTTTTAAAAAAGGAATTTCCTATATGAGTACTGTATTTACATCCTTTCACTCCTTCCTCTTCTCCTTCTAACTTTTTTGTGTTTTCCATACTCCCTCTTAAATCTATGACTTCTCATCTAATTATTATTATCACGCACACATACATGTATATGTACAACATACTGATTCCATTTAATGTTGTACCTATGTATATGGATTTGGTGGTGATTACTTTGGATCAGATAACCCTATCAGGGGGCTCATTCCTGAAGAAAACTGTGTCTCTCAGCAGTGACTGATCACCTATAGCTCTTCATCTGACCGTAGGATCCTGATGTCATTATTCAGGTCTTCTTTAGGCAACCATATTGTTGAGATTTCCTGGATACAGCTTTTTGCCATGTCTTGAAAACACTGTCCAACAGCAGACTCTTACAATTTTTCTGCCTTGTCTTCCAAAACATTCTCTGAGCCATATATGGTAGGTGGTGCTTTATAGAAGCGCTAGTTGGGGTTGAGTACTCAACAGTAACCTGTTCTCTGTTCTGACCAGCTGTGGATTTAGTAGTAGTCTCCATCTACAAAAAGAAACTTCTTTGATGAGGGGTAAGAAATATATTTTTCTGTGGGTAGAAGGGTGTTATTTAGAATAGAGTTAGGCATCATATCGCCTTAGGAACATTGCAGTAGTAGATTCTGCTCTCAGGTTGATGACCTCTCCAGTAATGGGGAGTTGGCTAGGTTTACAGTACCATACCTGAAGTCTCTCATGACGAGCAGGTTCCATGTCTAAGTAGACGGTTGTTAGTTAACCCTGTGATAAAAGTCCACTGTTGCACTTTTTAAAATTAACATTTTTCTTACATTAAGCAACACTTATTGTTGTAGTTTATAGTCTTCATAGCTAGGCAGGATTAGCGATTGCTTGTATCCATGGCAACTTGCCTAGTATCTTCCCATCTATGAGAGATAGTCCCTAGGAAAGAGACTTTCAGGTCAATTTCACCTTGATTCCACCATGTCCTGTGTCAAAAGTATGTGGTGTCTGCAGCAATAATGACACTAGTCTGTAGTCTTATCAGTGGTCTACCCTGCCCACCAGTAACCCCAAGGGAGGGTTTGTGGTTCTTATCAGTTGTCTGTGACTCCTGGGGAGATCATTATCTCCCTGTGTGGTATAATTGCCCTGTTTGTCTGTCTGTCAGTCTGCTGACACACCCATCCACCTGCTACCTATCAATCTATCTCTACATATACATAGACATCTATAATCATATCTGATTTCTAAACTCGCCTACAAATCAATATGTTTCCTTTGATTTTCCCAAATATCCTTACTGGCATTCATTTCTCCTCCTTCCCATTCTGCCCATCTCAGTCAAAATGCTTCCGTCCTCCATTTTTCCCTTCATAGAACTTGTATGATACTATCTCCCTCTGCAGAGCTCCTCTGTTCCTACCCTCATGGTCTCTTCCTGCTTTCCTGGCTTCTGCAGTTATATAAAGTCCAAGTTATATTCTCAAATGTAAAGATTTGGAACTGTCTTATGTGTTTCTATAAAACCTATGCCTTTTAGTTTCATGGGGGCCTAATGGAAGTTGTTAGCCTTGGCTCCTGAGTAAATGGGGTCCTACAGAAAGTTTTTTTTTCACCTGTATCTTGTGAGGTACTGCATATGTTTTCTTCTAGGAGTTTCATTGTTAGGATTCACACTGAGGCCATTGATACATTGGAATTGAGTTGCCTGCACCACAGTAGTTTTGGGTGAGTTTTGTTCATCCATATGTGAACATCCAGGTTCCCTAGTTCATTTGTTAGAGAGATTTGTCTTCCTAGTGTGCTTTGGCATTTTTCTCAAACATCATGGCTGTAATAACATGCACTTGTGTTTGGGTCTGTTTCATTCCTTTGATCTACTTGTCTATTTTTGTGTCACTACCGTGCTGCTTTTATTACTATAACTTTGCAATATAGCCTGAAATCTGGTATGTTAATCTCTCCAGAACTGAACTTTTTGCTCAGGATTGTTCTGGCTCTCTGGGGTCTTTTCTGCTTCTATATGAATTTTTGGTGTCTTTTTCTTTTTCTGTAAAGAATGTTATTTTGATTGGGATTTCACTGAAGCTCTAAATTGCTTTTGGTAGGATGGTCATTTTCTCAATACTAATTGTACCAGTCCATGATCATGGAAAATTTTTTTTATCTTCTGTTATCGTCTCAATCTCTTAATTCAGAGATTTAGATTTTTCATTATAGACGTCTTTCACCACCTCCCTGTTTAGGCTTATTTTGAGATATTGTTTTTGAGGCATTTGTGAATGGGAGTGTTTCCATGGTCTCTTTTTCAGCCTGCTTGTGGTTGGTATATAGAAAAGCTATTAAGGATGAGTTCTCTGTGAATGAAGAGAATAGTAAGCTAGTAAGAGAGCCCATTGACTGAAAGTATTTCCAGGATATAACCTTGTCTCAGAAGTTAGGAATACTTTAAGATCATGGCAGTTACGAAAGTCACAAAATACAGACAGAAGAAACTGCATAGTAGAGTCTCTAATACTTTAGCTCACAAGACCATCAACCAATGCTTGCTTACTTGCAAGTATTTCAGAAGACAGGAATGTACAGTTTGTTTTATGAAGGAATCTGTTAGAAGATATGTCCAAATGAAGCATTGTGTTTAGTTCCAAGATAAGTTATGTTTAAATTCTATTCAAGTTTTAAGATATCTGTTAACTATTTTTATCTTTGTAGGCCTCAAAAGAATATTCTATATATCTATATATTCTTTGTATACTTTCAAATCGGTGAAGTTGATATTTAAACTTGTAGTATAATCTTGTCAACACATCAGTACGGGAAGAAATTTTGAATCTGTAGTACACTTTAGATTTTAATGTGAGAACCAGTATTGTGAATAAGAACTCATTATTATGTTATTGGAGAAGTTATTTAAGCACTCTGTAATCTTTGTTTTTCTGATCTGTGAGAAGAAGGTGTTAGCAGGACCTGATACATGGGGCTTTAGAATGCCGAAGGACAGCACAGAGCGCACAGGGCAGCACAGGGCGCACAGGGCAGCACAGGGCACACAGGGCAGCACAGGGCAGCACAGTGGTGCTTGTGCTTGGTGCATCGTCAACACTCAGGAAATGCTCACCACCTTCAGCATCAGCTGTTTTCTAAGCAGATCGTGGATTTTGTTGTTTGTTTTTTTCTTGAGAGAGACTTCAGGTGGCACACTATGGCTGTCCTCTTTAACGTTACCTTTAAATCATTAGCAGCGATGCTCCTCAGCTTTACTCATGACAGTACTTAAATCATTTGGTGACTCTGAACTACTTTGAGAGTTAATGGATGTAGAAGGCATTGAATAAAATTTCTGGAGTGTGAATCCAAGTTTTTTTAGCTTACTATTCAAAGGCCTCCCTTCTTCGTGTTTTATCTTTTTTGATTGTTTCTTTTTGAGACAGACTCTCCATATGTAGGCAGGGGTGGCCTTGCACTGGCATTTCTCTTGCTGGTGACCTCCTAAATGTTGGCCTTGCAGATGTGTGCAGCCGTTCTTGATGTTGTCATTTTTTTTATTGCTGATGTTGTTTGGTTGGCAGCCCTTTCTAATCCATTATTTTGCCATTTCAGGACAAAATGGTTCTTCCTGTGTATGTATTCTTTATTATAGTGGCAACATCCTTCCTGTGTGTGTGGCAGCATCCCACTTTTTATAATCCTTATAATTGTAATTCTTATAATTAGACTCATTGGTCTCTTTCTATTTTTCTCATAAATTTGAATTGTAGTATTGAAGATCATTATAGGTATAAATGAACCATAGTTTTGTACAGAATATGAGTTATCATTAAATGTTTTCAGGGTAAGAATTAAAACACTTCTACCTCCCGTACCTCTTAAAGTTTTGAATGACTTACTGATGCTGATCATTTGATCAACTCTGGAGACACTCCGAGTGTGTGGCAGTACAGAGGAGAGTAAGAGTCAGAGCCATCATCTTTGCAAGCATTCTGAGGGACAGATTTTCCCTCCAGTTTCCCATGTTTTACGTGATCAAATACTGAAGAAGGGAAATGCAGGAGGTCCATTCTGCTGCTCATTTTATAGAGTTTTATTGCAACAGATAAGAGAGGAATTATTGTGTAGGAATTTCTGTACTCAATTTTCAATGTTAATCTTTTTTAGTAATACTTTATCTTCATATGCAAATATTTCCCTACTTATAATTGGTTTGGGAGTTGGCTGCTTTTATTTTTCACTCACTCACTCACTCACTCACTCACTCACTCACTCACTCACTCACTCACTCACTCATGCCCATGTTGCTGGCAGTTGAGCCCAGCCTTGCACCTTAGGCAGGTGCTCTAACAGAACCTTCTTAGCCTTTGGTTCCTTTCAAAGTTCTTTTTCTTTCCTGATGTCAGATTGTTAGAAACAGGATTAGACCCTAAAATATCGGAGGCCTCAAACTGTGCTGATTTGTGTGAAACTGATGTAGGCAAGGCAGAGAAAAGAACCCGTTTTCTTAGTCCTGTGCTGTAGGCATATGAAAACTCAGTGACCTTGTGGTTGATTGTGAATGTTGCTACATGGTTTCTTGGCATAATCAAGACTCCTGCTGAGAAAATATGTCTTTGGAACTGCAACATATTGTTGACAGTAAATTTTAAGGCACGGTGTTGTTTCTGTTAGAGATGAGTTTTTAAATTATGGAAAAGAAAGACAAATTCTACATGCACGCACACACACATTTTTAATTAAATTTGTTGTATAGACTTTGTGAGAACAATGTCATATTTGACCAGTTTTTCTGCTTTGTTATAAAGGGTGATTTTTTTTGTAGTGTTTGAATGCCAGGTATTGCTTTATAAGACAAATATGAAATGATTATTCTTTGTCACCTTATATTAATGTTCTTGACAGCATAATAAATCACTACAAACTTGACAGAGAAGAGAAATTCCTGCCACTGTTGGGTTAGTCTGAAGCCCCAGTACACTGTATGACCGGATCATTCCGTGTCTGCAGGGAACCTGCCCATACTTCTCTCCTAGCTTCTGGTAGCTCCTGGAATCCTTATTGTTCTTTGACTTATGGACAGAATTTGCCATTCTGTTCCTTCACACAGCCTTACCAGCTTTTCTGTCTCTGACGGTGCCTATCATTGGGTTAGAAGGAACCCGGATCATCATGATATCTGTTACCTTCTCCCACCCTCAGAACACAGTGTCACACCCACAGGTTCCTGGGAGACATCTTTGTGGGGAGCACCATCCAAGCCACTAAGTTTCTGTCTTCTGTTATCAACAAAGAACTTAACATGTGGAGCTCTTGGAGGAGAGATCCTTACCTTTGCTTAAAGCTGGTCCTTCTACTTTGTCTGTGAGGTATTTTATGATCACTTATCCCAGGAGTCCCAGGAATATTAAATGTTTTACCAAAGGTCTTGTGTGTAGACAGCTTACTTTTCTTTCTTTGAGACAGGGCTTCTTGTTTCTCCGGCTGGCTATGAGCTTTCTATGTACTCAAGTATGACCTCAAACTTACTCTCCTGCCTCAGCCCCCAAAATGCTGCACCTCTCCTGGCACCATCATAATTGCCTGGCACTCAGCAGCCTACCTTTAACTTCAACCTCAGTGCCAAATTTTTTACCCTTAATTTTGTTGTTTTTGTGTTTCACATCTAACCTCCATCATTCAAGAAGAAATTGTGTTTGCAGTTTGGTTTATAAATGCCCACATTATTGCTCTGATAGTACAGTACATAATGGGATTTTAGACCCATTGTGTGTGTGTATGCATGTGTATGTATGTGTGTGTGTGTGTGTATATATATATTAGAACATATATGGATATATATTCTAATCCTGGCTTTGGCTGTAATTCAGAGGTGGACTGTAAACATATCAGAATTTCAGGCCTGCAATATTACACTAAACTAATTTTTTAATGTGTTTTTTCCTAATCCTGTTTATGGTAAGTTGGAGATAGGTGGTTTTTGCATGTAATAATTGATATTTTCAACTGATGAAATTTTTTTAGTGTTTTGATTATGACGTCAGTAGAAGAGTAGTTACTCATACTTAGGTAGGATTCACCAGTTATTTGATTCCCAGAGTGTTAGTAATTCCTTTGTGTATCATATTTGAACCTTACCACAGTCTTGTTTGGCAGTACCCTCCCTTCCTAATAATCTAGTATGATTCCTAGATTACACAAAAGAAAACTGGTGCAGAGAGGGGATAGACAACTTGGCCAGAGTTACATAGTTTGGAAGTGGAATTGGTAGGCTGGGAATGTGAACCTTACTCTGAGTTTTAAATCTTCTTAGTCCTTCTTAATACAGTCTCTGTGTCAGATTATATAATTTAAGCGACACGTTACTGGTAGGATATCATGGCCTGTGTACCAAACCCGACCTGTATGTGGTGACTACCTGTCACAAATTGTTTCTATTATTTTATATGTTTGTAAGAATCAAAAGAAAGAATATAGTGTGACATGTAAATATTGTGACAGTCAGGTTTCTGTGTCCCTAAATAAAGTTTTGATGGACCCCACCCATCTCTGTTTGCTTATATGTTTCTGTGCTGCCGTGCTCAGAAGTAAGGTAAGGAAGCAAGTATTCACTTACACTGCAGAAGTAAGGACTTGTGACAACACTTGTTCCCTGAGCCGAGCATCGTTCCCATTCCTCCGGAGTTTGCCAGCTCATGCAGTATTGCTGGTAATTAGTCATTTCATCTTTGCATTGCTCTTAGAACAAGTAAGGAAACGTTTCTTTGGGGGCATTGCATTTCTTTTTGAAAAAGACATTTCAATTGAATTTTAGATTGTCTAAAAGTCTTCACTCAAAGTATTGGAACAAAATTTTTAGAAAATATTGAGACTTGTGTGTGGAAAATAGATCTGTACCTGATGTCGGATGCCTTGTCACACGCCTCACTGCCACCTTTGTTGGTTGTGAACCCCTTGCTAAATTTGCTAGGCTGCTTGGTCAGCAGTGTCCCAGCCCTTCCTGACTCTGCTTCTGCAGTTCGGGGATTACAGGTGGAGTTGCCAGGTTGTCACAGCTGGCTCTTTCTGTGTGATCTGGGCAACTGAAGTCAGGGCCTCCTGCTTGTGTAGCAAGTGCCTGTACCCACTGAGCCATCTCTAGACATGATTTTTTTCTCTAAGGCTGGATAGTACTTATTACACTGTGGACATACACATTTTCCTCATCCGCTCATCCATTGTTTAGATTGATTGTTGGCACTTGGAATATAGTGCTTCAGTGAACATGAGAATACACATTTGTAATTGCTTATTGGAACTCTGTAATTAGAATTGCACATTCCAAGGAAGCATGCTGGGTTAGTAGTTTTGTATTAAAGTAATTAATTAACCTAAGTCAGGTTAGTCATAAAAGAGTTAATCTACCCTTATATCTGAAGATATGCAGAACTTCCGACTGTGCTATCAAGAATTGTTCTTTCCTTCTTTTTTAAAATCATCTCTCCAGCTCCCGGCTGCAGCTGTTTTACTCAGAGTGTTTTTTCCATACAGTTCATCCCTTCCGGGTCCTACCCCCTCCCACCCATCCAACTCTATGCCTTCTTTCTCTTTCTTTAGAAAACAAGTAAGCAAATAAAAAACCCCAGAATTTAAAAAATAAAAGGTGCCAGAAATACATAGATGCACATGTACACACACAGATACATGCACACATCCATGAAAACACAAAACTGGAAACAATAATGTACAAGCAAAAGATGAATAAGATTTTTAAAAAAGCACAAACAAAGCAAAAAATATTGCGAAAACACCACTGAGTTCTTTTTGTGTTGGCCATCTACTGTTGGGCATGAGACCTGCTCTTAAGTGTGGTTTATATGCCCAGTAAAACTCCATTAGAAAAAACTTATTTTCTCCATTGCAAATAATTGTAAGTTGGAGATAGCTTCTTGGTTGGGGATGGGAGTTCCTTTGAGTTCTTTTTAAACTATATCTCCTGGTTGGAAATTATTAACTGATAATTGCATGGGGGAAAAACCCACTACCTTTCTTTATTTAAAAGTTATTATTATTATATTTTGTTTTTATTGTCTTAGGATTTTCTTCTATGTCTTACCTTTTCTGACTCTGTTGTAATGACTGCAATTTTGACTGTAGCCTTGAAGTTGCAAATGTTCCCCGTTATTAGTTGGAGGCAGCAGGAAGGAATGCTGAGTGGTAAGAAGATTATTGGTGCCTGGGCTGTAGCAGAATACTAAGCAGCAAATGCACCCAGGAGACATTGTGATAAAGCTGGAAACTTAAACCTTTACAAAAATAAGACATGTATTTAGTAGTCTTCACAGTGTCCTTGTGGAGCCTCTGCAGTAAGCACAATGCCGAGAGAGAGAGAGTGTTCCTACTCCCAAAAGCAGTTAGCAAAGGGGGAAAACACAAACTAACAGAAACCAAAATTTATGAGACGTTTGGCATTTTATCTTTCTTAAAAATAAAGGTCTTATTAGGCACCCAGGCTGGCATCCAACTCTTTATCCTTGTGCTCCCGTGTCCCTAGATCTGGGATTACATAAACATGCCCTGTGCCTGCTTGGCCTTTAATCCTTTACATTATCAGTTGAGGAATATAGTCTGTACCCTTGGCTATGTGTCCTCAAAATGAAGACTGTATTTGATAAATTAATGCTTTTTAGTGTCTGCCTTCGTGAAGACCCTGAGTATAATATAATTCTTGCTTTGTTTCATATGTAATGGGAGTGAAATGGTGACTGATAGATGACTTCTCTTTTGAAAATGTAAATGTAATTGGATAGGGAAAGCTTCCGAGACCACTGTTGATTCCTAATAAGAAAAATAGGGCAGTGGGCTACTGACTAATAGCTTTTAACAATCCATCAGAGAGCTGAGCAAAGGAAGACATCTCTGTGAGCCTGTTCAGCAAGGGGGAAGTTGTTCATAAGAGAAGGAAGGCCTTTGAGTACTGCTGTCCTGTGTGGAGATGCATGAGCACAAGGCTCCCAATGAGGTTTGCACAACTTGTCATGGCAGTGTTTAGACTCACGTGACAGATCAGAGTGGGACAACAGTATCTACCCAGTGCTCCCTCTTCCCTTCCCTGCTTTCCCTCACGTCTTCTTTTCCTCTTTTCCTTCTCTGTCTTTTTTGAGGCAAGATATGTTGTTTTCTATTGCTTTGACAAAACACCACGAAGGCAAATTATAGAAGAAAGGACTTATTTGAACTTGTGAGCTTTGTAACACATGGGGCTGTGACCCCTGGCCCAGTGGGTACTTGAGTCTGAAAGGTGGCTCCTTAGTGATGTGAATAAGGGGCTGGTATTCACACTGAAATTATAACCAGTCCAGGTCCTGCTTCGTAACCATTACTATGTCTTTAGACATTTGACAGCAAGAGCAGTAAATAGATGTGCTCTTTTCTCTAGGAAATCCAGACTCCTTTTCTTTTATGCAAGTTTTCTGGCATATAATGAAATAATATATGACATACTTAAAAGACTTGTAACTCATTATTTATAACATAGACAGACAAGAGATGACCCAGATAGTGAAATGACCAGATGGTACATCCGATGTAGCTGTTACAAAAAGACCAAGGGATCCAATACAAAGGATGGACAATGGTGTGAAAAGATGGAGCATTTCAGCAGCAATATGCTGCTATAAAAATAGCATTGCTAGAAAAGTACATTAGAAGTGGGATTCATTAGATGCACTTGTTAATAATAGAGCAGACACAGAAGGAAAGCTGGGGGAGATAAGACGTGCTGATGGAGGCAGGGAGCAGACTGGAGCAGGAGGAAAGAGGAAAAGTAGCACAGTGCTTGTGACCACCAGACGATCTGGTTTATACCAGATGGTCTAATGCTGGAGCTGAAGTCTAGGCTGCTGTGTTCCAGCAGCTTCAGGTTGCAGGCTCAGCTCCGTCTCTGTCCCTCCCTTCCTCTCTCCATCTCACCCTTTTTCCATCCCTTCCTTCACTCTCCTCAGGTGAGTAAGTATATGATACTATTTTTTCATATTATAGTTCATTATAGAAGTAGGGATGAAACATCAGATGATCTTTAATTTAAATTTTTTATTTCAGCCTGGCGGTGGTGGTGCACACTTTGAATCCCAGCACTCAGGAAGCAGAGGCAGGTGGATCTCTGAGTTCGAGACCAGCCTGCTCTGTTGATTTCTAAGACACAAGAGAACCCTGTCTGGAACTGCCCCCATAAACTTTTTATTTCACCTTTTTCTTCAATTCTTTTTGATGAGGTTATTCTAACCTGATGGGAACAGTTTGTTAAGTGGGTAATCCTAGAGAGTAGGTGACGTTGATAAAGTGCTTGATTACACATATGGCTCACACAACATGGCTGCTCTGGGTACTCATGTTTCTTTTTTCAATGGTCCTTTAAGGAAAGTAGAAGAATTTTATGTTTTATTTTGCCCTTCCTTGCTTTAAAAACAAAAGCTTAGTTACACTGAATCTAGACATTAATTAATATATATTATATTATATATATAATATATATTATATATATATATATGTGTGTGTGTGTATATCAAAACACACAGAGCAGAGCCCCTCAGCACTCCAGCTGTGGGACCAGGGAGGTGTTCCTCAAGAAGGGTCATGTTTCCACATAGTGCCTTGGGGAGGAGGAGTGAATGTGCCAAGCACAGAGTTTCTGGCAGTCATATTCCTGTTTGATACTGCAGTGCTGAAAACTCAGAGTATCCCAGAGGAGAGCTCACCTCATCCTAACAGTGGACTCTGAGTGGCAGTGTTATGTCACCCTGGCCTAGGTCAGTTGATGTGGGGAGTCTGCGAGCAATATGACAATCTGTTTCTACATTCTGTATGTCTACCTTACTGTACATCTAAATTTGCTCTAAATATAATAGAAGAAGAAGAAGAAAAGGAGGAGGAGGAGAAGTATTATTAGGGATTTTGGTAACACGTTTAGGAAAAGCACTGTAGAGCTTGAACTGTATCTGGGTGTTAAGTAGGAGGGGGGCCTATTAGAGCCACCTTCTTCACTCTGACATACCCAGGGGCATCATCTTGTGCAGCTGGCTTAGACTTAAGAAAGTAAGAAAAATGATTTTAACATTTTACAGCTTAGCTCTCAGTGCCCCGAGCATTGCTATTTTACAATGGTGTCTTTTTAAAATCACCACACTTTCCCTTTATACATTTGTGGCTTAATTTAGTTTTTGGTGGGTATGAAGATACTTGATTTTATCAAGTTGGCTGTGTTTCTTTTAATAAATGTCCTTAATATGCAAACATCAGAGGACAATATGGTATTCTCAACTTGGTGACTGGGCACTGAGTGCCTCAGCACCTTCAGTGTGAACCAATTGCTTAAACAAGTCATCCTGAAACTCTTTTGATACTTAAATTCTAAACCCTGTTGAAACAAAATCATCTGTTTTTCATTCTTCCAAGAAAAATCAACATCTGCATAAGATCGAGTTATTTGTTTATGTGTAAGCGTATTCCTTTTAAAAGATCAAGTCATTTGCTTATGCGTAAGTGCATTCCTTTTTCAAAAGGGACGTGCTGGTATTTAAGTTGTTTCCTGTACCTTATGGTCATTGTCAGCATTGACTTTCTTCTCTGTGGTGTAATGTCCTCGCAGGTATTTCTCAGCAACATCCCTGCAAATTTCATGTCGGCTTTGCTTAAGAAGTCCCTAAGAATTTTGGCTTTCAGCCTAGCGCTCTGAGTGTAGCTGTCATCTTTTTCTTGATTCTTCAGGCTCCAGGTTTGCCTGTTCCTCTAGGGCAGGTTGTTTCTTCAAAGAATATCATGAGATTGGGCTTGTTTACAGAAGTCTGCAGGAAATAGCATTGTGTTACTGTTTCAATGACACATTGTGAACAAAATGTATCCCCATAGCCACTTTGAAAGTTGACTTCTCCCCTCATGCCTGTGTGAGGGCCCTGGGCACGGAATAGGACTGGCCTTCGTGGGCAGCGACTGTGTGAGGGGCCCTGGGTGCGGAATAGGACTGGCCTTCGCGGGCAGTGCCTGGCGCTGATACTCTTGCACTGTATTGGACCGTGCAGTGCATCACAGTCACAGGCAGAAGTCTCAGTAGCAGGAGTTTCCTAGTCTTGAGCCTTCCTTCAACTGCTGGGGAGGCCGAGAACAGCCTAATCATTTGGCCAGATGTGCAGTCTTACGTCCCTTCCAGTAGAAGAGCCTTCTGCTTCCGAGGGCCTTGCCTGAGAACTGCTGTGTGGCTTAGTGAGTGTTGTCAGCGCTCTCTGCAGCAACAAGGTAGCCGTTTGGAGTAGCCTCTGATTTCTGCCAATCCGTGATTCTTGCCCTTTGTGCTTCTGCTCACGCCTCAGCAGGCCACAGAGGACACTCCTGCTGCAGAACTTGAGTCACATGAAACCCAGAAAGTTGACACTAAGCTTTAGGGAATTTAGGTGTTGTTTCCTATAGAGGCTGAAGATATCAGTAATGGGTGATAACAGATAAATTTATGGTTAATATGAAATGGTCTAATTTTATGTGTGTACATATAGATTTATAGATGTAGTTAGACATTTTTTCTATGGTGATTGATTTAAAGGGTAACCTCTTAGCTTTAATTTTTATAAGTAGCCTTTTAATTCTTTGACATAAAGTCAAACAGTGAAACGTGGGTGGGTGGGAGGAGGGGGGTGTCTCATCAAGATCTGATTAATTTACTTATTTAATTTCACACTATTAAAAACTACTCTTAAACGAGGTGTGAAACTCATTCTGCATGTGGAACTTGGCAGTCAAGGCTCTTTTTTCTCATCAGAATCTTGGTAACATGAGGTGCTGTCTCGTGCTCTCCTGTTTTCCTGCCTCCCTCCATTGGGAGGAGCTGTCACTTTGCCAGATGATCTGTCCCCTGTGCAAACTCCGTATCTTGTGTTCACTGGAGGTGGATGAACTCACTGCCCCCACCAGCAGCCTGGCACAGGCATACTTCACTCTAGCTACTGGAAATGAAGAGAGCATTCCGTCTTTATTTTCTTTTAGATAGTCATTTAACTATTGCCTAGGAAAATCACCTCTCAAATTCAGGACAGTCTGATGTGTTATTAGGTAGACTGTAATTTAAAGCTGATATTGAATCTTACATAGACAAGACATGGCAAACGAATTTGATGTTTTACTCTTAGAAATATGGGCACCCAGTAAGCAGTAACTGGCTAGGATACTTTTTGTAAATCCTATTTGCATTTTGATTACTCATCCTTAAATCATAAGATGGTACTACTGTGATTACTGATATATTTCAGATCAGTCTATCTAAATAGTGCTTTAAATTTTAGAAAGTCTGCGTTTGCCCGTTGTGCTCTTGTACTTTGTGACTTAGTGTCAGGAAAGTGGGCTTGGAAGTCAGTTTCTTCTCACACGTGTATTTATTTATCCTGCAGTTCTAAACTGTGGTATAATTCTAGTATTACCCTCTTGAGAAAGTGTTGCAGAGTTTCAGTGAAAGGTTTCCTTTTCTAGGGCGGGATGTCTGTCCAGTTACGCTGTGGGCATCCCAGTTTACCACATGAACACATTTAGTCATTTCATATATTGAGAATGCTTTTCATACTTAAAATTCTCTCCTGAATTTTTTTAACCTTGTTTTGGAGAAAATTATAGTATTTGGTTCAGTTTTGTCTGTAGTTTTCAGTTGTATCTTGTGAGTACTCTCACACTGGAATAACACTTCCTCTAGTATGCCAGTGAAGAAAGCCAGCCAGAGGAAAAGTGCGCAGGCGCAGTAGAAGTGCCCGCTGCTTTCCTGTGACGCTGTCACCACCATACGGGTGACATTAACACTTTAATGTCATCTTTCTGTCAGTGGCTGCAGCAATTAGGTGCCTTCTCCAACTACGCAGAGTAGATCCAGAAAGGAGGGGGAGAAAGCGCGGGTTTCTCTGGGGAGTGGACGGCCCAGCCTCTGCAGTGTTCTCTAGCGCGCATGCTCTGCACGGTCCTGCACACAGCGTGCCTGCTTGGCTCACCAGAAGTCTTTATGTCCTGGCTATATAGTTTCATTTTTTTCTTTTTAAATCAGATTTACTTCTGCAGACTTCTGAAGCATCAGAAATAGATTTAAGAGTTAACAAGTCATACACATACAAACAATTTGAGAATGAGGAGGACAGGCATGCATTGCCAAGGGTCACTATATTCTTGTGTTTCAGTGCTGTTTCTCTCAGGCCTTCTAGCATGATGTGTGTGTGTGTGTGTGTGTACATATATATATAAATCTGTATCTCATGGTTGGGTTAAAGCTACCGAACAACTCCCCACATTCCCAAGAGATCATCATTTGTATGGTGGGAATGATGTGTTTCTCTAGAAGTATATTAACTATGTATATGTTCAAAGTACCAACTTCTATTCCCTTGCAAGTCTAAGCAAGGTTTTTTTTTCAGTTTTATATGTGATCCTATTGATCTACAAATAGTGATTTTATGAGATCCTAAATTAATGTAGTAATGTTGAAAAAGGAGGCATTCCCTGTTCTATTAGAAGATTATGCTAAGTTGTTCCCGTTGATTGATGTTCATATGTTTGTACGCTAGTTGGAGCTATTTTCTTGCTGGTCTTAGAAGAAGTATAAACAGTAGGGGTGGGCAGGGGACAGGGACACACTGGAGTTGAGAAACTCATAGTGGATTCTTGGGACAGACAGGGAGTGAACGCTAGCACTGAGCTTCCCTGCTGTTAATGGTAGAGAGGCTGCACCCTATGGCCAGTGCTCTTGTTCTCTGTCTGCTGCTGGCCAGCAGCTGGAACGTGACTCAGTCCTGGGCTACAGGCCAGTTCTTTCTCTTCCCAGCCTTCTCCTTTTAAGTCTCATTTTCTATACTCACTCTCCATTCATTTGCAATGGTAAAGTAGATCTTAAGATCTGAAAATTTAGAAGGTGTTTCTCTGTTGTGATATGTGATATTCAGAAATACACCTGGAGGGAGAAGTACAGGCTGACTGGCTGCCGAGAGTGTTCTACTTACCCCTTCCTAACTTTTTACCTGGTCTCCCTCCCTTGGTCCCTGCCTTCATGACCCTCACGATCAGTGAGGTTTTTGGAGACTTAACTTGGCTTACACGGGATTCACAATTAAATGATTTATATAGTTCTTTTTCCAAATCAAGACATTTATTGAGGGACCAGAAATTAAAATGCTATAATTTTTACATGCATTGGCTATGCCAGGAAGTTTATATTTGACATAATTAGAAAACTAAGCTATTAAAAATACCTAAATGTTAAAATGTAAACACTCAATGGTTTGCTGCTACTAATGGCTGCTTCTTACTCCTTTTAGGAACGAAAGGAGAGGCTATCCAAATTTGAATCTATTCGTCATTCAATTGCTGGAATAATTAAGTCTCCAAAATCGGTACTGGGCTCATCAGCAGTAAGTAGGATTAACTGTGTGTTTCCCCAGTGATCATTGTCTTGCTTCTTTCAGGGTGTATATGTTTATGCTCACAGACAGGAAAAGCAGAGCAGATTCAACTTTCTCTGTGCACTGGACTCTGTTTACATTTGCATATAGTATACCCCTGAGTCAAATTTTTATTCCAAAACCAGAAAAAGCTTTTTGTAATGTACCTTCCTTACTGCTTGTGGACGTTCTGAGGCCTCCATTGGATGTTGGAAACTGGGTAGTACTAAGCCATTTATACACACGTTTTCTATACGTAGTCCACTGCCGTAGTTTACTAGACATAGTAGGATAATAGCTACAGGAAATGTTGGTAAAAACAAAACAGATTCCACAGCACAGTGTGACGGAGGCTGTGTGAAGGTTCTTTCAAAGTATACCTTTCTAACTTCTAACGGAGATGTGAGATGATGTGAGGCCTTGCTGGGATATACTAGCCGAAATTGCTATGATCAGCATGAAAGAAAGGGACTAGCATGGTAGAGATTTCTTCTACTGGATGTATATAATGATGGGGCTTTTCATGTGTTTGGAACCTCACTAGAGGAATAGTGTAAACATGTGTCTAGGGCAACAGCACTTTTATAGTAGCGATTATTACTGTGTGGGTCCTTAAAATACATTAGTTTGTATTTCCATTATGAAGAACATTTAGTAATAAAAGTAATCTGTTTGGTAGATTAATCATTGAAATTTTAGTTTGCTATGTCATGGTGGAGCATGCTAGAGTTATGTCTTCAACAAGAAACGACTCAACAACCACTTGGAGCTGTTCTCTGGTATTAAGTGCTATCCACTGTTTCCACTCAAGCATTAGGCTACTAACCAAGGCCTTGAGTTTTAATGTGTATGTGATTGTTACACATGATAAGCCTGGGAATCCAAAGTGAATAACTATTTAAAGACAGTCATAATTTAAAAATTATTGATTAAGTTAACTGCTTTTCTATAGAAAAGCCCTTGCCATGTTAGCACATGGTTTGTTTTCTTGTGATAGACCTAATAGAACATAAAATTCATGTTTTTATATGTACAGCAAGAGGTTTCAGTATTTTCACTAGGCTGTGCAGCCATAATTGCCACAGGATGCTGGAATGTTAGTCCCCTGTAACCATGTTCCATAGCTCCTAGAAGATAGCCTCAGTTCAACACTTGTCTTATCTCCTGACACTGTATATCCTTGTGACTCAGCCTCTTGCTGGGCCTTTCACCTGCCAAGGGTCATACAGCAATAGGCTTTTTATATTTAGTTTCATTCTATTACTATAATATTTTAAAGGTTCATTCATGTGGCAATCTTTAATTCTTTATAAGACTGAATACTATTTCTCTGCTTAGATTTATATTTCATTACTTAGATTTATTGTACCATTTTGTCTCTTCAT
The DNA here is from genome assembly GCA_001685075.1 of Bramus lutescens. Lineage (NCBI taxonomy): Eukaryota > Metazoa > Chordata > Mammalia > Rodentia > Cricetidae > Bramus > Bramus lutescens. Next base: position 19,273 of record LOEQ01003428.1, read on the forward strand.
CATCTGATAAAACATTAGTTTTATCATTATATATAAACTACTTTGTGGCTTTTTACTGTGAAAATTTTTCATTCTTTGTGACTATGGGTTCATTTTTCTTTGTCATATATCTAGTAGTAGAATTACTGAGTCATACAGGGATTCTAAGTTTAAGATTTTAACAGTCTACTTTCCACATTCTCAGCGATATTTACATTTCTAACAATATATGTCTGAAACTTACTATTTCCTCACGTAATTATCAATGCTTGTTGTTTTCTTGGTTTTGTTTTTTGTTTTACTGTTTTGTTTTAATTGCAAGCATTTAGTGGCTAGTTTGTCATTGTCATTTTTAATTTTTCTAATGACTAGTAATAATAAATTTTTCATGTGTTAATTTGCTATTTATTTATTCTTTAGAGATGATTCTATTTACAATCTTTGCATGCTTAAATTTTTTTTGTGTACTTTTTTATGGTCTGCAGATTAAGCCCAGGTTTGCATGCATGCTAGGCACTCTGTCAGTGAACTGAACCTGGATCCCAGGTTTGCGTGCTGTATAAGCACTCTGTCAGTGAACTGTACCCACAACAGTAAGCTTGGTTTTTGTGAATGTTGAGATGTATGAGTTTTAAATTGTTTTAGGGAAACATTTCCTTTGTTATACACCTAGTATAGTAAACAAATTTTTTTTCTTAGCCTGTAAGTTTGCCTTTCTTTCTTCTTTCTTTCTTCTTTCTCTCTCTCTCCCTCTCTCTCTCTTTCTTTCTGTCTCTCTCTCTCTCTCTCTTTCTTTCTGTCTCTCTCTCTCTGTCTCTCTCTGTCTCTCTCTGTCTCTCTCTCTCTCTC
>LOEQ01003428.1:20109-34637 GCA_001685075.1 Bramus lutescens
TCTCTCTCTCTCTCTCTCTCTCTCTCTCTCTCTCTCTCTCTCTCCCTGTCTCTCTTGATAGTGTCACACACAGTTTTTAGTTTTGATGAAGAAAACATTACTTTTTGTGACTTTGATGTCATATGTAAAAAGCACTGCCCAGCTCAAGATGATGGCAAATACTCACCCTTGTTTCCTTCACAGATCTTCACATATGCCTTGAAACAAGGGGAGTTGCTTTTATATGTGGGATGGGGTGGAGGTTTAAGTTCATTCTTCTCCATTTGAAAGCATATTTGTTTAAAATATTTAGAAATCAGCAATTATGAATCACTATTTTTTTTGAAGGGGGATGGTGGGTTTCAAGACAGGATTTCTCTGTGTAGCAGCCATGGCTGTCCTGGAACTCACTTCCTAGACCAGCATGGCCTTGAACTCACAGAGCTTTGCCTCCATAGTGCTGGGATTCAAAACATGTGCCACCACATCTGACAAATTTTTAAAGTTTAATTTTAACTGCCATGGCTATTAGTCTGCATGCTTTTTAATGAATGGTTAAATTATGAAGGTAACTTTAAAGCACTCCAGTGGGATATTTGGATCCTGATGGAAGGAAGGACATGAGGTAGTTAGCTGAGATGACTATGGCTCAACTGTGTATTGTATCTGATGTGTCAGCTATTACTATTCATTGTTTGGTTAAGGTCACATTTTAACATCTTATATCAGCTCCCAGTAAGTGCTTTTTCAGCATATGAAGGAAGCCAAATAATACATCATTTATATCCCAGAGCCTGGGACCAGCTCCTCATCCAGTATTTTTCTGTCTTCACAAGACTGTCATTTTGCACTAATAACTGTTTGCTAGACCCTGCTTCTGAAGCCAGAGACAGAGGTGCACCTCTGTCTTAGCTGCATCTCTTCAAGCTCCTGGCAGTCATAATGGTTCATTTGAGTTAGAAAGCTTTCAAACAATATTGAAATTACTGAGACCTGTTCCAACTATACCAGAAATATTGCCCTTCCTCCAAGGCTCTCTTTATATAGAATTGCTCTAATGCGTGGCTGAGCAGCCCCATTGTTCCATGTCACAATCATGTGAGAACTGGTATTACTCCTCTGATCTATATAATGACCCACAAATTATAGCACTCTTTGAAAAAACATTATTTAAAATCATATTCTTTTAAGTCTTGGTCCAAATTATTGTTTAATTCAAAACATTTTTGTTTAAATATCAAAAAGTTTAAATTAATCAATCCTGTCTCTTTAAAAGTCATTTACTGTATTAACATAGGTATTATTTTAATTTTAAGAATCTTTGAGATGGGCGCAATGGTGCACCTTTAATCCTAGCACTTGGCAGATCTCTTGAGTTTGAGGCCAGCCTAATCACAAAGTGAGTTCCAGGACAGTCAGAGGTGGTTACACAGGGAAACCTTGTCTTGGGATGAGGGGAACCTTTGAATGAGAATTTGAACGTGAAATACATGCGCTTCCTTTTATATAGAATAATTTGTTTGCATTTTTCTTGAAAACTATATTATAGCTGTGTTTAAGGGTTTATTAGTTCAGTATCAGTATTATGATACATATTTCCCACCACCAGCATGGGGGGAATGTTATTGTTCTCATGTAGTTTCCAGTGTTCATCTTTGTGTCTAGAATAACGTTTTTCCCATAACATGACAAATTAAAATTAAATATTGAAACATATTAAAAATCAGTTGTCTTCTGTTATTCTTAAGGTCTTAATTTACTTTTTTCATTTTTAAAGTGTTAAAAAGAAAGTAACAAGGAAATATAGATGTTTCATGTTAGTATAGCCATATGCTAATTTCTTCTGCATGGTCATATTCAGGAACATCAAAGTTATTCTCCGAGTCGCAAGTTTTGAATTACTTGTATTATATATAATTTTCAAGAAGGGCTTATTGGGGTTAATTTTGTATATTTTTTTTGTCTGAGACCAAATCTGTTCTTACATGTGTTAGTTCAGAAGTTTAAAGTAAGCACATTGTGTCACCGTCTTGTATTCTGTCGAAGTATAGCTACATGGTGATTACTGCAGTGATCTCGGTACACTTTAGCTGAAATGTGTGATGTGACATTGCCAGTGACTGCTAATGACAATGTGCTGTCACTGATACTGGGGCACATTTTATAAATAAAATAAATTTGTTTTCTTAAGCACAAAATGCAAAGCACAAAACTGAGTTATTCTCTCAAGATGATTCCCCCTTCCCTCCCAAACATACTTCATCTTCAAATCTATCAATAACTTCCTTGGTATTAGGTGAACTCATATTTCAGACCCCTTTCAGAGTTACTGAGTTCTCCATACTCTTCCAGTTTTTCTGGACAGTTGTCTGGCTAGGGAGAGATAACAGACTGTGGCATCCTTGCTTCTGCCACTGTTCCATCAGGAAGACCCCTTGAGAATGACATCATATGGATTCCTCTTCTTTTGGTACTTTTGCTATTGGAAAGACTTAGAAATAGTTTCCTACTATAGTATAAACAAACAAACTTGGATTTACTATATTAAATATATTGTGATAAATATGGAAAACAAAGATCCAATTTTTCTAATTACCTTCTTTAGAAAGTATCAGCTCTTGGTGTCAGTTCACAAAGTGCTTTGGACAGATTTCACACTCACTTTTAAATGTGGTGCCCTCTACTTGATTACTGGTGGTTTGTTTGTTGTATTATTTTTATTGTTGTTGGCACTAAAAGAAAAAAAGGCCTTCTATACTAATGAAAAATTGTCACATCATGTACATATTTTTAAAATTTAAGTGTCATAAATGGAAGAACAGTCACCAAAATGTAAAATATGCTTGAGGCCTATTGGATTGGGACATTTTCTTTTTACCACCAGTAAGATGAATTCTGGGTAATGGTATGTTGGTCTTGAACGTGCGTATTTTAGACCTCTTCAGTGGTACAGATTAGTGAAAGCTGTCTTCAGAACTAGTTTTCATTTGCTACCTAGTTATAATAAAGTTCATAATATCAGCCTATAAATCCTTATATGTGGGTGTTTGTATGTTTGCCTTTTATCTTCTTAGTCAGCTTTCCTTTTCTGTTACAAAGTACATGAGATAAATGACTCTGAGGGGGAGAGGCTCATTTCAGCTCTTGGAGGAGGTACATGCTCAGAGTTTACCAGCCATGAAGGAGTCTGTGTGGGGGTCCTTTCCAAGGATATGCCACCACATGGTCTGTCTACTTTCCTTTGGCTCCACTCACCATGAGCCTATTAAAAAGTGTAAGCAGAGACTGCTTATTCATTTCCAGCTACACAGACTTAATCACACAGAAGCTGTATTAATTGTAACACTGTTTGGCCAATTGCTTAGTCATATTCCTAGCTAGCTGTTACATCTTAAATTAACCCATTTCTATTAATCTGTGTATTGAAATGAGGCTGTGGCTTACTAATGACAGCATGTTGCTCCTTTGGCAGTTATATGGCTTCTCTCTGACTCTGCCTACTCTCTCTATATATCTCTCTGTACAGATTTTCTGCCCAACTTTACTCTGCTAAGCCATTAGCTGAATCAGGTTTATTCATCAACCAATAAAAGCAATACATATACAGAAAGACATCCCACATCATCTCCCCTTTTTCTGTCTAGTTGAAAAGGAAGGTTTTAACTTTAACATAGTAAAATTATACAAAACAGTTATCAAGCAGGAATTATAGTTACAATATTTAACTCATTTACTATTTGGCAAATTAATGAAAATACTCTATCATCTATCCTATCTTTATGAGTCTAAAGTTTTATGTTTAAGTTATCTTTTATCATAAGTAAGGAAAACTATAACTATCTGTCTTCAACTCCATCAAAGACCCGAGAAGGATATAGTATTACTTAATTAAATAGGAAATGCATTGTAAGCAACTTCCAAACTTTTAGAAATGACAGAGACCTCTTGCCTGGACAGTCACCCAAAGTTCTTCTGTAATGTTGGGGCATCCATCTTCAGCCTTCAGGCCCATAGCATGTGGCAGACTTTTCCATGAAGCAGGAAATTTGAAGATCTGTTCTGTCTTGTACTGGCAAAGTTCATCAGTTGTTTTTTTCTGTGTCCTGCATAATGTCTGGCAGTTTCTTACTTGAAGCAGGAACTCTGAAGGGCCATCCCATCTTTTGGAAAGTTTAGCAGTCATTTTTCCATGGGTCCTGCACATCCAGTTTATATATCATACCATCAAGTAGTCCAGGCAAAAGCAGTTTCTCGCCCAAATGGATAGCAAACTCCATAAGGAGCCTCTTTGATGCCCATCTTCCTCTTGAAGTTATTGGTGCTGCCAGAAGCAGACATGTTTCACTGTTGAGAAAAGTCTAAATTCTTAAAACCTTTTAAATGCCATTTTCTGTAGGTCTTGTAAATGTTGAAGGTTATCTATCTAACTGAAATATTTCTCTGTATATCTAGAAAGCATAATTAACATGACTACAAATTTGGCTGTAATAAATGACTATTAATTTGTAATTTTTAATTATACATTACATTTTTAAATGAGCGGCACAAACACAATACCATAAACAAGAGCAGAAATACATATACACAGTGTAACAAAATCAACTATAAATTTGTATCAATAGAACAAAATCCATGCCAATATAAAGTATTCATCTCTATATATCATATCCCCCCTTTTTTTTAGAAATTGACTGTGACCATTAATCACTTATCATCAACTCCATTTAAATGAAAATAAACATTTATAAACAATCATTTTTGGAATTTGGGCATAGTTTTCTCCAAACTAATTCCTGCTGTTTGTTGGGCGAAGTATTTTTAGGGCTTGCGAAAACATTTCGGGGGAGGGTCTTGTTTCATCAAAACACATTAGTCTGGAAGGAATCCACAGGTTCTCATCTTCTGTGGAAACAAAAGCAGAACCTCTTTTCCTAATTAACATCCTTAGACTCAAATTTTGAAGTCAAGACACGTTTATGTTGTTTAGTTTAGCAGCTCCCAGAATCAAATGTCTCTCTGCAGTCAAAAAGTTCAAAGAAAACACAGTAAAATACATAATCCAGACTCTGTGTATTTTCCATCTTTACGTGACTTATTTTTCTTTATTACTTTTTAATATTTATCTTATTATCTTGGCTCCTTTAATCTTTAACTGTCTGTACTTCTCTTTCTGTCTGAGTCCTTTTCCTCTCTCTCTCAAACTTATGTACATTTTTTAAACACACTGTGACTCATTCAGAGGTTTATTTTTGTCTGAATCTCTCTTTATTGCATATCTGTAACCACTTTCTAACCAGGAGCTTTTCTTAAAATGCTAAGTGGCATGGCTTACCGGTGACAGCATGATACTTCTTTGGCGGTTACATGGTATCTCTCTGACTCCGCCTACTCTTTCTATATATCTCTGTTCAAATTTCTTGCCTGACTTTGCTCTGCTAAGCCATTGGCTGCAACAACCTTATTCATCAACCAATAAAAGCAACACATATACAGAAGGACATCTGACATCAACGAAGTCTTCAACACAGGGGTTTTGGAGGACATTTTATATCCAAACTGTAATTTTATTATTGATCCTGATTTTCTTCAAACTTACAGTATGTTTTCATGGGGTTCATTAATGCTGTATTCTGAGAGCCATAATAATTTGTGTAAAATGTTATACCTTACCCATGAAATACTCCAATAGTACAGGGAAGTTTAGTTCTTGTGAATGACTAGAATACAAGAGAAATTGTGACCATAACATGTTTAATTTCCTCACCATTCATTTCTGGAATTTCACAGCATCATAGCTAGCTCTTACTTATTTCTGCTCTTTATTATGAGCATGTAACCTCCGAAAACAGTAGGCGACTTGCTTTTCTTCCTGTTTCGTGACTTATAATTATTTCCACATGTGTTGTGTTTGCATGCTGCTCATTTTCTTGATGCTTCTTTCCCCAGGGCTTTATCTTCCATAGCTTTGCAAAACCAAGGCCAGCCTTGTGACAGAGAATGGCTTAACAGAAGTAAGGTGGAGGAGCGAGAGAGAATAGCTTAGCCAGGCAGCTTGAGGTTGAAGCCGAGACCCATTCCTGCCTACCATTATGTACAGTGCACAGCCTGAATAGTCCAGAGTTAATTAATTCACTGAAAAAGCAGGCTTAATGTGTTTCTTATAAATTTTTCTGAATCTATTTCTTCATAATTTTTCTGATTGATGAATATTGTTCAATATATTTATTTTATGATAAGGGGAACAGGAGTAGGACTGTAAACCTTAAATGCTAATAATGTTCCAGTGCATGATGGAGAGAAAGTATTGAAGGACATGTATTTGTGCTAGACTTCAGTCCTGGTAATAAGTTTATCATTTAATTTTTAATTGACTGATGAAATCAGATCATATGTAAGAAGTATTTTTACTTGCAGTGAATTTTATTAGGACAAAATAATTTTTTTTTCTAACTTGGTTTTTAAAACATTTGTTCAGCTCTCTGACATGATCTCTATGAGTGAGAAGCCCCTGGCGGAACATGACTGGTATCATGGTGCAATCCCTAGGATAGAGGCCCAAGAGCTTCTGAGGCAGCAAGGAGACTTCTTGGTACGCGAGAGCCATGGGAAACCTGGTGAATATGTCCTTTCCGTGTACTCAGATGGCCAGAGGAGGCACTTCATCATCCAGTTTGTCGATGTACGTTCCCAGTCAAGTTCCTGGGTATCTACTGATGGAATCCACTGTGGTATATGTGAAATGTACTAATGGATGCTTTATAAGAAATGCTTGCCACACTATAAGTTTAACATTGGAATTTCTCCTTAGATCCATAAATATGATGCTCTAAAATGGATTAAAATCTTAAATCTTAATGAAAAATATCATATTTAAAAGTTAATCAAATTAAATTTAAATATAAATATATAGGATGTTGAATTTGAGTACTAACGTATTTTAAATTAAAAACAAAAGTAATGTCAATACCATGTATTTTTCTTCTTATAGTAAAACTCAGGATTATGAAATGTGTACTTTTGAAGGCACTTCTGTAGCTATTTTCAAACTATGATATATTTTATTGAAATATGATATATTTTATTGAGTGAAGTACTTTTTTATTACTGATCTTTTTCTGTTTTTTATAATACCATTTGGTATTAATAAACAATAGATAGAAAACTATAAAGAAATATAAATGACATATTCACATTATTCTAAAACTAATTTACTTTTTGAGCATTTAGAATTGCTAAATTGCTTTCTTTTAAGAAGTTATTTATGATTATTGTATGTGTATCATGTTGGGGGGAAGGGGCTGGTACTGCTATGTACATGCGTGGAGGTCAGATGAGAGCTCTCAGATGTTACTTCTCTTCTACCTGTGGGTTCTGGGGACTGCTGTGTACATGCGTGGAGGTCAGATGAAAGCTCTCAGATGTTACTTCTCTTCTTCTACCTGTGGGTTCTGGGAACTCAGACTCAGGTCTCCAGACCTTAGCAACAATGCATTTACACATTGTGCCATCTTGCAGGCCCCAAGTATTGCCAAACCATTGCCAAACCGTGCCGTTATGTTGACCTTATTAAGCACTCAATAGATGAATAGTAATTTTGACATTTTTGCTTTTATTGATTGAGAAATTTATAGTGGCTATTTTTGCAAATGAAAGAATTGTTGCCTGTTTTTATTATATTTCACTCCATTATTTCAAATTGCTTGCATTTGAAAATGCCTGTCCACAGCGTTTGAGTTTCTCTTGCGGCACAAGAGTGATATTAACTACCATATAGAAAGATCAAGCCATGACATAAACAGAACCTGTAGGATTTTAGGGACTTAGTAACTTATATACATATCATTTTAAACTTAGGGTTGACTGAACCATGAAATTTAGATTGACAGGCAATGATAAATTAAAATTAAAATGAAATATATTTTAAAATAAAACTTTGAAAATCTTCCTTTAATGGCATTGTTTATTCTCTTGTTCATTCTTTCAGTAAGTATTTATTGAGTATTATATTAGAACTAAGCATATGAGTCAGCAACAATATAAAAGCAACACAAAATTAGAGGTGGTATTTAATATATGAAATTTAGTTGTTAGATAAATATGTAAAAGAGGTACTAATAAATCTTAAAGGAAAGATAGATTGTATTATAATAAAGGCAGAATTCAGTACCCAGCCTTCATCAGTGACCAGATCATCTAAATAGATAATCAGCAAAGGAACATTGGAGTCAACCCATGTTCAGACACAATGGACCTAAGACATTTTAGAGCAGTGCATCTGGCAGCCATTGTCTAAACTGCACCCTGAGCATTTTCTAGAACAAATAATATGTTAAGACATATACATACAAAAAATATCTTAAGAATTAAAAAAAAATCAAAGTGTCCTTTCTGACCACTGTGGAATAAATCTAAAAATCATCAATGGGTGACACTCTGAAAGCAGCATTAGACACATGGAAGTCAAATACTGTCTTGAGGAAACAAGTCACTGAAAACATTAAATGAGAATTATAAGATTCTTGAGGCAAATGGAAATATATTACACTAAAACTTACAGACTATGGCAAACACCATTGTCAAAGGGAAATCCGTAGCAACCAGCGCCAACATTCATAAATCAGTAGCAAGACTTTAGCTGGAGACCTTTGGTGCTTCCTAAGGAACTAGAAAACCAAGAACCAAAACAGTAGAAGGCAATGTTAAACATTGGAGCAGGGATAAATGGAGTAATTGGAAAATACATAGACAAATGGAATATGTTGGCTTTTGGAAAAAAATAGACTTAAAAAGCCTTTAGCTAAATGAAGAACAGTACTCAGTGTCAGAGATGAGTGTAAGGTATTGCAGCTGACATTACCAACAAATACAGGATCATCTGAGAGGACTGTGAACAAGTACTATAATGGGGAACATATCAGAGGGCTGGTGAGATTGCTCATCTGGTAAAGGCATTGGCCACCAAGCCTGTTGGACTCATATGGTGGAAAGAAAACTGAGTTCTGAAAATTGTTCTCTGCCTCACACAGGAACCATGCTCTTCCCCCATATGTGAATAAAAAGAAAATCTAGAAGACCATATAAATTCTGTGGTATGCAGATTACCAAATTTGAATAATGCATATAACACCCCCCACCAGTTGTTTGAGGCAGAGTCTTACTGTGTAACTGTGGCCAGCCATAAACTTGGAATTTTTCTGTCTCAGCCTTTATAGTGCTGGAATTAGAGGAATAGCCTACCATTCTGGTCTATAAATATAAAACATGAAGAGGTTAGTAATGATCCCTGAGATTGAATCAGTAATAAATGATTACATTTACTAAAATGACAATAAAGAATTTATTAGTAAAATTGCCATTGAATCACTTTTTCAAATTAATCAAAGAAAAACCCAACACTTGAGGCCTTCCTATAAAATCAACCAATGCTTAAAAGACTAGTGCTAGTTTTCCCAAAGTATTTTAAAAAATTGAAAAAGAATCCTTAAAAACATATCATTCACTGTGATCAAATGATACAGGAATGCTTTAGTGTAAAATAGCTGATGTATTAACAGAGTCGAATGCAAAAACATAGGGAGGGAAATTTAAGTAGACACTAAGAAAGCATTTTACAAAATTCAAAATTGATTCATGGTAGAAAACCCTACACAATTCAGGGCGGAAAGAATAACTGCAGCCCAGTGAAGGTGATAATGGCAAACCCACAGCTAATGCCATACCAAATGGAGAAGTCATTGAGAGCTTCCTTCTAACTTCTGGACAAGACAAGGTTGCCCATTGTCATTGCCTTTTGTCAACATAGGATGGAAAGCCCTTGCCAGAACAATTGGCAAGAGAAAAAGAAATAAAGGAAATCCAGAATAACAAAGAAAAAAAGCAATTTGCCCTTGTTAAAAGACGACCTGATCTCGTATATAGAGATTTCTAAAAGACATAAAAAAATACCCGTTGGAACTAAGTTCTATAAAATTGAGTATCCAAATTGGCACCCCAAACACATTTGTATTTCTGCATGCACTTGATCTTAGCTGAAGGGTTCAGTAGTGATCATATTTCTATATGCTGAGAAAACTACCTATCCAAAAAAAATAGTGAAAATAACAGTTTCATTTTGAACAACCATAAACACCACAAATTTAACAGACAAATGAAAGGAAAAGAAAAATTTAAAACATGGATGAAGGATTCTGAAAAACATACAGATATATACACAGATATTCTATATGCATGAGGAGATTCAGTATAGCTAAAATGTCCCCATATGATATACAGACTCATCAACAAAGAATTACAATAAATAATCTCAAAGTTCATAAGAGACTATAGATAAACTGGATAGCCAAAACAATCTTGAGCAAGAAAAAGCTGGAGGCATCACATAACCAGACCTAAAAATGTACGATTAAGTTGTAGTCATCAAAGTGACATTAAAAACAGAAAGAACAAGCCAGGCAGTGGTGGTGCACACCTTTAATCCCAGCACTTGGGAGGTAGAGGCAGACAGATCTCTGTGAGTTCGAGACCAGCATGGTCTACAGAGCGAGTTCCAGGACAGGCTCCAAGAAGCTACAGAGAACCCTGTCTTGAAACAAAACAAAACAAAACAGAAAAAAGTATATTCCAGTGAGCAGAACAAAAAGGAGAAACCAACCCACACATTGTGACCAGCTGATTTCTGTCGGAGCCAAGAATACACCATGGCTCTTAGGTAAGTAGTGTTGGGAAAATTAGATTCCCATATGCATAAGAATGAAACTGCTCTCTCTTACAGTAACAAATATCAAATCTATTAAGGCTTATATATAAAAGCATAACTTACAAAGCTGCTAGAAGAAAACAGGGGAAATGCCTTAAGATATTGGTCCAGGAAGTGGTGTTTTGATATGTCCCCAAATACAGACGCCAAAAAATTGTTTGCTGTGTTTATGTCAAACTAGCAAAACTTCTGCACAGAAAGGAAGCCATCAACAGAGTAAAGAGGCAGATTAACACAACCAAGACAGCATGTTGAAACTATACAGCTGAACAGGTTATTCCCACAATGTATAAGGAATTCAAGTACCCCAACAGCACAAAACTGAATAAACCAATTTAAAAAGAAGAAAGGTCTGAATAGAATTTTGAGCAATTTTCTATTTTTTATAAAATTTATTAAGAATATAATTATATCACTTTCCCCCTTCCCCTTCTTTCCTCCAGACCCTCCTCAGTCTTCTCCTTCCATCTTCTTCTATGTTCCCTTTTTTCCCAAATTGATCGCCTCTTCCCCCATTAAATGTGTGCACGCATGCATACACACATTTGTGTATGCAATATGTAAATACAGCTTGCTAAGTCTTCTTGTTGTTTATGTATATGTGGTTTGGGCCTGACCACTTTGTATTGGACAACCATCTAGAGGGCTCATCCCCGGGAGGGGCTGGTCTCCCTCTCAACTGTCACCCATTGTCTGTAGTTCCTTGTCCAGGGTGTGAACCCGTGAGTTACACTCTTTCACAGTAACATTTCTGCCATAGATTTCTTTTTTCAAAAGAAGAACTACACATGGCAACAGTCATTCATGGAAGATGTTCAGCATGTCTAATAATATAAATTAAAACCACCAAGACAGCATGTTGCTCTTGCGAGAATGTCTGTTTTCAGAAGACAAACCAAGAATAAAAACGGAGGAAATGAAGATTTAAAAAGGTCTGCATGTGTTTAAATGTTAATTAGCATAGCTGTTATAAAGATCACTGTGGAGCTTCCTCAGAATCTGAGCACAGAATGACGTGATCCAGAAGCCCTGTACCTTGGATCGCATGGCTAATTGAGATGAACATGTTAAAAAAGATCTATTTCCATTGGTTCCCTACACTATTCAGAATAGTCAGTGTCACCCTAAATGTCCAGTAGCTGGGTAAAGAGAAAGTGATGTTGAGTGTCGGCCACAAAAAGTTTGAAATCCTGTCATAGCTCATACTGCGGTGTACTGGGATTATGTTGTTGTGTGAAATAATCCAAGCGGAAGCCCAGCCTCGAGTGGTCACTACAGAAGTTGGGAAGAGTAGGAGAGCAAAAGGGGGGTGGTCCATCAACAGGTCCAATGGTCCAGAGTTATTATTTGAAATAGGAATAAGTCCTGATTTTCATGGCATAGTTGGCAGAACATAATTGACAACAATGCCTTATATATGTCCAAATAGAAGACTTTTTATGTGCTAACCATAACGAAATGAGCAAAGTTTCAAGTTGATGACTATGCTCCTTCCTGAGTACCCTGTTTCCTGACACAGCCATGAATGGAACATTGTGGTTCATATATGGACAAGGCTTTGGCCAATAGCATATGTTTTTAAATTAGGAAATGGAAAGAGATTAGATATTGATCAAGTTCACTTTGAGGTGATTAAATCCCTGCATTACTTAACTTTATTATTGCAGTCTCTAGGCTCTAAGCTGCATTTTAAATTCATGCTATGAGTCTTCATGTGCAATAAAAAGGCAACATGTTTTTTGCATATCAATTCTGAATTTGTGATTTATCCTGTGTAGTTGGATTTTTTCCCATTATATAGTAATCATGCAGCCATCATTGGGATAGGGCAGTAACTACTCTGAAGTTTATATCAGGGTGGATTTGAAGTTTCATTCTGCATGGGCTTCAATTTAATACTTATTATTAAACATTTTACTTTAATATCTCATGCTCATGAGTGTGTGAACTTTCCTTTGTCCATTTATAAGCTATCTGCTTTGTCTCCTTTCCTTTACGACACTTAAGTCATTCATGTCATTCCTATATATTTATTTCTACACATCACGCCATATATAGAGCATAGGGCTATCACACTGAGCAGAAAGTGAACAAATTTGTTGCCTAATATCCCTGCATTCTAGAAGGGAAACAGTTAACAAAAACATAAGTGAAATTTTGGCTGAAGGGATAGCCCAGAGGACCCGAGTTGGAGTCCCCCAGTATCCATGCTAAATGTCTCACGACCACCTATAAGTACAGCTTGTGGGAATCCAGGTCTCACGACCACCTGTAAGTACAGCTTGTGGGAATCCAGGTCTCACGACCACCTGTAAGTACAGCTTGTGGGAATCCAGTACCCTTTTCTCTTCTTTGTGGGTACACATACACCTTTAAGAATAAATAAAATATATGTGATGATAGGGTCAAAAGGATTATAGCCATACATTCTAAGGAGAAAATGTCAATAAGGAAAAGGAGGTGATAAATTAGGATGTGAAAGTGGAGATGTATATTGTGTAGGTGGCCAGAATTAACGTCACAGAAAAGATAATTTGATGAAAGCCTTGCAGAGAAGCCAGTAAAGGAGATATTACCTGTGGGGCTGGCTGTCTTAAAAATTAATTCATGTAGCAAACCTCTCTGAGGAAGGAGTGCACATCATATTTTAGAGCAAGAAGGTGTTACAGTGCCTGGAGACTAATGATCCAAGGAGGAGTGGGGAGAGATAAGTAGGGAGACAGTGGTGAGCTCAGATTAGCATCCATCTTTGTCCTTATGTGCAGGGAAGAGAGACTTTTAATTTTAAGCAAAGCAAAGGAGAGATCCTTAGGGACACCACACCCTCGTTGCTGTGTTAAGAGTAAACTGAAAGGGGAAGATGTAGAAATCGTTTATTTGTCGGGAATGTTGTTGGGCTTGGTGTCATTAGTGCATGCTGCACTTCTGTGATATTCCACTGACTCAGCTCCCGACTTCTCTGTGCCACGGAACAGCAGAATTTAGCCTCCCTTTCCATGGGAGTTTAGACTATTTTATCCAACTTCCTGCTGTTCCTCGCTTGTTCTCCTTCTCAGCCTATAGCATTCACTCCTGCTTCTCCTGTCTGGTTTTATGAGATTAGAAAGTTCGATTTCTTAACACTTATCTTAAAATGCTTATTTACATCTGTATCTGCGCACTTCCTGTGTGTTCACTTAAGCCCAAGAGAGACCCACACAGAAGCTTCTAATACATTGTGTCACAGTCGTCTGGCATTGAAAAATGTGGCTACTGGGTTCCTTCTGTATTTACTGGTGTCAATTCTTATACCTAACTACTGGACTATTTAAATAGGAAATCCAGGAATAACATGACAGTATGTGAGAAAAATGTTCCTTACCTACTGACAGGAAATGTGAACAATGCTAAGATCTGAGGCTGTAGAGATGGGTCAGCCATTAAGAGAATATGCTATTTTTTTTTTTTTGGTTTTTCAAGACAGGGTTTCACTTATAGCTTTGGAGCCTGTCCTAGAACGAGCTCTTGTAGACCAGGCTGGCCTCAAACTCACACAGATCCTCCTGCCTCTACTTCCCAAGTGCTGGAATTAAAGTGTGGAGGACAGAGTTCAATTAGGCTCCCAACTGCTTGTAAATCTAGCCAGTTCTGGCCTCCGTGAGCATCCACACACATGGCACATAATTTTAAATAACAAAATAGTTCTTCTAAAAAGGTGCAAAGATCAGCCTGCTGATCTCGAAGGCATTGGCACTGATACTCTTTATTTATTTATCTTTATTTTTTTTATTAAAAATTTCCACCTCCTCCCCGC
>LOEQ01003428.1:42346-57751 GCA_001685075.1 Bramus lutescens
CCCTCATTGTCAGCCACATTCAGAGAGTCCAGTTTGATCACGTGCTCCTTGTTCAGTCCCAGTCCAGCTGGCCTTGGTGAGCTCCCCTTAGATCAGTCCCACCGTCTCAGTGGGTAGACCAACCCCTCGTGGTACTTACTTCCTTGCTCATCTTCTCCCTCCTTCTGCTCTTCATCTGGACCTTGGGAGCTCAGTCCAGTGCTCCAATGTGGGTCTCTGTCGCTATCCCCATCCATCGCCAGCTGAAGGTTCTATGGTGATATTCAAGATATTCATCAGTATGGCTATGGGACAAGGCCAGTTCAGGCACCTGCTCCTGTGCTGCCCTAAGACCTAGCTAGGGACACCCTCTTGGACACGTTTGGAAATTCTTATCCTGGTTGAAAGGCAAGACTTTCTGTTCATAGTACAAATATGGCCTTGGGTGTATCCTTTCATCTATAAAGTAATTATTAGGTCATTTATATAAGTAGACTTAGGGGCATGTTGAAAACAGTAAATCAGATTCACATGATTTTTGTATGAATATAGATACATGATACATATTTTCCCTTTGTTCCTGTTGGAAGCTACAGAGTAGTTATAAGGAGAACAAGGAAAAAGAGCATGAGCTGAAGTTTTCCTAAAATTAGACTCCATATACAGTGCACATGGTTCATATGCATCTTAAAAGTGATGGCAGCCTGTATTCTCATGCAGAAGGGCTGTTGTGTGAAGCACACTTAAATTAGGTGAATTCGTGTAAATAGGAAAAGCATTTTGGTACCAAGGGTCTTCAGAAGGTCAGAAGTAACACTGGCATATGCTGCATTAGTTCCTTCACTAGTTTTGCAACCAAAACCATGAAGTAAGCACATGCAAGAGATATCTTCACTGCTGTGTTCACTGCAGCATGAATCAACTTTCCCAAGTAATGGAAACAACTCAAGTATTCATTAACTGATGAATGAATAAAAAACAATGCATACAATATGATACTACTAAGATAAGTATGCATGATGCCGTGTAGAAATTAAAAGAGCTAGCCTGATGCAAATGGAGTGGTGTTTATTAGGGCCACAGATACAGGAGGAAGTGTAGGGTATGGGAAGACTGACCAGTGAGTTCTAAGTTACAGGTAGGACTGAGACATCCTGGTGAGGTGTTAGGCAGCAGTGTTATTAACATTAATAATGAAATACTGTAAGTTTCTTAAAGTTTGGAGAAAGTGTTTTGACTCTTTCCACCATTATAAATGATAAATTTGAAGAAAGAGTTATGTGGAACTTGATTTAAACATTGTGTAATATACACATGTGTGGAAATATGTATTGAAATACCATGCATTACTTCATTACTGGTTATAATTATTATGAATTTCACCAAGCTCTGGCAAAATGCCTTTGAAAGTGAGGAATTTCCCTGGAATTTAAGCCTGTGTTCCTCATTTATTGTGGATGTGGGAAAGGAGTGGGGAAGATACAAATTTATATAATATTTAAGAGGTGATTCAGAGCTGTAAATATTTACCCCCAAAACAAACAAGCAAATAAATAAGTATAGTGACTCAGGCATCCGAATAAAAAATTAGGAAAACACAAACCTACAATTAAGTCAAGGAAAGCAAAAGAAAAGAAGAAAAAGAAAGCTTAAAATTACAAAGCTGTGAAAAGAAAGTATCAGTGCTGCTTTAAAAAGCAGTCTGTCTGCATATAAAAGGTTTGCTAGTCAAGAAACACTCATTTCATAACATTCTAGGTCTCATCAGTATACAAAAAGAAGCTAGTGATTGAGAAAACAAGACAAAGAGCCAGGTAGAGAAATTGGCCATAGAGCTGAATAGACAGTTCAGAATTAGAAATACCTTTCAGTGCCTTTTAATGGTATTATAATTTTCCACTATCAGTAGATAAAGAAAAATTAAAGCTATAATCAAATGCTGTTTCTATCTAGACTATTAATCTAAATCTAAGACTTTGATATCTAATTTTCTTGGTAGATATAGCAAAGGCTCTCAATCATTTACTTTGGAGAGTATGAATTGAAAAACCCTTTCTACAAGGTAATTTGGAGAATTTGTCAAAATTATAAAATATGTAGCTTTGACTCAATAGTAACTCATAATTTCTCTGTCACATTTATTTATGTGTGGGATTGTGTTAGCTGGTCACTGCAACATTGTTCACAGCATCAGCAGATAGAAACTTTTACTATTAGGGGCTAACTAAATAATTCATGGTCCTCTATCTGAAGGGGTTCCATTAGGGAGTTTTCTGTGTTCTGAATAAAGAGTGTTCCTTGGTATATTGATTAAAAAGGAGAACACTACAAATCAGAGTTTATGTTGCATTGCTTTCATATATGAAGATTAAGGCCTGTAAGATCATGTGCCTGAATTTTCTATGTGATCAAGAAACATTGATCATGTAGACACAGAGTGGCTTTGTAGTGCTATGGTATAGAGCTTTCTTTGACAACTCATGAATTTGATTGCCAACATATATATATGTGTGTGTGTACACACAAAACTAATGCTAGAACTTACATGTTTGTGAAGGGCAGGGGAGATGTAAAAGAAATTAGCACCATTTTATAATGTATTATTACATTTTAGTGTATATGTGTGAAGATCAGAAGACAGCTTGCTAGAGTGAGTTCTGTCTTTCCACAGTGTGGGTCCCAGGGCTCAAACTCAGGTCATCAAGAAGTGCTCGGTAGTAAGTGCTTCTGCCTACTGATTCATCTCACTGCCTCATATTTTACATCTTTAACATTCTTAGCACTCTGAATGTATTACTTGCTCAACATTCAAATACCTAAAATAGTCTTGTGATGTGGCATCTTCTGTCAAGCATTGTAACTTTCCAGGAAGATGTTTTATTAGAACAATATGAAGAATAAAATTGGACTGGGAAGGTGGACTATCTGTTGAGTTCTTGGCACATGGAACATGACGACCTGAGTTTGAATCCCCAGCCTGACTCAATTTGGCAAGGCTGAGAATGTCTAGGGCATGAATCTAGCCATTCTAGTGTGACCAATGGGCTCGGGGTCAGTGAGAGACTTGTCTCAAAAAATAAGAGAGTAATTGAGGAAGAACCCTTGGCCACGTGTTCAACAATTACCTTCATTTCTTTTGATAACATTTTCCAGGATATTTTGTTTATTTTTGTTAACAGTTAAAGGAATGTATATGCCATGATAACTAAGGGGATAAAGTAAGATTTCTGTCTACTTGTGATAATGAGGACAGTGAAGTGAAGCTGGCCATGCCCTTTCTGGTTAACCCGGGCTTGTCTTGAAGGTCTAGAGCAGGTGATGTGAGAGGTCATGTGATCAGCTGTCACCCTTGTCTGAGGGGTTTGGCTGTCATTCTGGATCTTTAATAGACCAAACCACTTGTCACTGAAGTGTCCTGAGATAGCTTTATGTTCAAAAGGAAAAAGATTGTTAATATGGCTCAAGGCTCATCTTCTAGAATCTGCTCTTTAACCTTTCAGCCCCTGTAGTTAATTCTGCATGTACTAGTCCTAGAAGTAAGAATGTGAGCTATAATGGCTTGATGGGAGGAATCCCCGTGTGGCCTGCTTTCCACAAACCCTAAACTTCCTTAGGTCTTACAATTGAGCAAGGCTTTGAGTGGAAATTCAGTGCCTGGCTTGCTTCAGAAGGTGAATGCAGATGTAATGAGAAGATAAAGATACTGCTTGAGGACAGCAGCTCATATTGACTCTTGTCTGTCACATGCATGGATGCAAGCGCATGCTTGCCTCTATACAATTCACCCAGAAGGACTAGATGCTCTTGAAATATAATGTGGAAAAAGTCATCTTCAAAGCAGTATTTTAGTATTCTCTTACTTTCATAAGATGAAATGCGTACACAAATAAGCATGAAAAGTTTACTAGTGTTGCAGAAGATTTATGTTACTTTGTGTTTTGAGCAGTTCTGGGTTCAAGAAAGTCTTGAATTTCTTCCTGTCAAAAGTCATTTTTGTCACATGAAAACATAACTCTAACTCCATCCTATCTCAGTGTTAATAGAATACTGTAGAGTGCTGTTTGGTCACTAATCTCAGTTTCTTTTGGGGGAAATTGAAGTGAGACCCTGAACACACAAAATGAGGAGTCTTAGGGTATATTTATAGAACTGGATTGGAGGAAGTCATACAAAACTGTGTTCTTTTGTAATGTCTTAGTGTAATTTTATGAACCTCAATTTGAGATACACTTACAATTATGAGATTTAATTAGTATTTTAAAAATAACAATATATGTTTCAGGAATGTAGATGAGAAGGGGCTTACAAATGCTTCACTGAAGATGAACTTGAAGCAGGTCGCAGTAAGAAGGGGTCAGATGCAGAGGAGGAGAGATGCTGTTTGATAGAAAAGGGTCTCTGGGGCTTGTAAAGATGGCAAGAGTAGTCCAGTGGGTGGTTTGGAAGCTGAACAACATGAAGTATTCCCATGGAAGTCAGGTTTGGAGAGCCTCAAATCCAGGATTAACCATGGTGAACAATGCTATTTTGTTGCAGGTGGATGAGCAGGAGTGAGTATAGCCTAAGAATAGCCTAGGTATTATACCACCTAACTCACCAAAGTGTTGAAGCTCAGCCAGCTTTGTAGTTGGCTGAAGAGTTTAACCAAAGCATTAGTATGTCAGACAACAGCAGCCCAATTTTCATTTTCTGTGTCTGAGTCTGAACTTACGTAACTATTCCAACTTATGTTACCATGATGTTTAAGTAGGAGTAGGAACAAATTATCAGTACAGTGAAAAAATAAGCAACAATTGGAATTCATAGTTTAAAGTGTAAAGCATACACTCTTGACGGTCTATGTAAATTGTAGACTGAGCTTGAAATTTAGCTGTAACTTCCTGAAAGCTGCTAAGGGAAGAAACAATTTTGAGATTAAAAAGGAAGGAAGAATTTTAATTTTTTCTAGGCAAGTTTTATTGCTAACAGTCTCAGCAGCATTCTGCATAAGGATAGGGATAGTTTCCTAGGCTCTTGCATTTAGTGCCACAGACAAGTACAGGCAAGAGCAAAATATAAAATACACATTGTGAAAAACACTTCACCTTGGCAGCTTTTCTCTGTGTTGTACTTTTATAGGATAGAATAGAAAAATTAGAAAATTCCAGATTTATGATCAAATATTAACAAATTAGCCTTAAATACTTTAAAATTTTAAGCACATACCTAAATAGAAGAGGGTTACACTTTTGAAATGCAAGTAATTACTTCTAAATTACTCATACATTTGCAATCTCTATACGTCCTCCCTTTCCAAGTTATGAATGCCTACATTCAGAAAATACTCTTTATTCATTCTAAGAAGCCCAGAGAGCCATGGATTAAGACAGAGAAAGCAAGAAAGCTCTCTGGGAGCTGGAGAGATGGCTCAGTGGTTAAAAGCTCTCACTCAGTTGTTGGCGAATATTATTTTCAGGTGTGTGACTTTAGTTTCTGCTACATTTGTTTAACTCTGTGAAGCCATGTTGCTGTGCCTGTCTCAAACACCTGATGGTCCTAATAAAGAGATGAATGGCCGATAGGCGGGGCCAGCAGGCAGAGAGAATAAATAGGAGAAATCTGGGAAGAAAGACAAGCAAAGGGATCAAGGAGTAAGAAAAAGAAGAAGCCAGCCACCCAGCTACACAGCAAACTATGGAGAAAAGTATACAGAAATAGAGAAAGATAAAAGCCCAGAGGTAAAATGTAGTTGGAATAATTTCAGTTAAGAAAAGCTGGCAAGAAACAAGCCAAGCTAAGGCTGGGCATTTGTAACTGAGAGTAAGCCTCTGTGTGTGATTTATTTGGGAGCTGCGTGGTGCCTCCCCTCCCCCCAAATCCAAAAGAGTAAAACATCACATAACATTTTCACTCAGTGCTCTTACACAGGGTCTGAGCTCCATTCCCAGCAACCATATGACCTTGTGTTAGGCTCTGTGAGAGCAATAGAGCATTTTTTGCTTGTTTTTAGGTAACCTCCCAGAACCCAATACATAGGTGACAGTAAATATTTGAAGCTGGTGGTTTTTTAAGATAATGTTGAAATTTAATAAACTTTTATATATTTGAAAAAATAGAATGACAAATAGACACTTTTTGTATATACATTATTATGTAACATGGGAATTTCAACCTTCTTTTTCTAAAGTGGATCCCTGTTTGTGTCTGCCTTGCGAACTGCTGTGTGCTGTAGCGTGTGGCTGAGGGTAGGCACGGATGCCAGCGTCCCGCAAAACCCATAAGCTTACTTAAAACATGGTCTTTCTGCGTGTGTTGTAACTGGATGCTCTGTCCTTGAGTGAGGGCTTTGAGATGATAATGTTGCTTCACAGCGTCAGAATGTTGACTACTCTGGTTAGATGAGGGGGGAAATTCCTTTGGAAGGAACATATGCTTAGCTTCAGTTTCGTGTATGTAATATTTTTTATAAGTTTTGGAGATGGGCATGTTGCTCAGTAGTAAATGCTTACCTGGCAAGCACAAAATCTCTAGTTAAGTCGCTAGAACTGAAAAAAAAAACTTTTTCACATAGCAAGTTATTGTTTCATAATAGTACAGTTATGGTCCTCTTAGAAAGTATTGTACATTTTAAAATACAGGTAGAAATGTGTTTGATGAAGTCTTAGTAGTCTTCTCTGTACCTTAGACTGTTGTAAACTATATTTAATTGGCTTAATAAAATTTATTTGACACTTTAATTGAGATTTTTATCTGATAGTAAAGTATTCCTTATGTGTAATATTGTCCTGTATTAGCCTAGTTCAGGAGTGAAATGATAAGGAGATACAAGAACAGGCAAGCTTGTTTTACCCTGGAAAAGAGCCCCTGATACTTCACTATCTCGCTAACTCAGTTCATGTTCACCTTCTACCTAGTCCTTGAAGAGAACAATTAAATCATACCACAGATGACTTGTCTCACATCCCCTTATACAAAGTCTAATAAATATGCATATTAAGAATTTTAATGGCATTTAAATAAGAGTGTTTAAATTAGAAAGACCATGGGCATTAGAAAGAAAACTGCAAATGATTTTTTTAATGGAATGCTTCATTCATATATATTTATAAACCTTGGAAAATAAAATTTTATATTTTTTCTTCTATAGTTTATCTAACAAATTACATATATTAAAAACGGAACAAAAAGTTCACAGCACTGTAAAAAAGGAACTATAATTTTGTTGTCATTGAATCTCAAGTGGTGACTCTGAAAAGCAGAATCAACCTCAGCCAATCTTAGTTATTATTTCTATCATGCATGTCTTATGGTAATAGGCATTCACATGTAAATCATGGACTCTTTAATCTGTGATCTTACTGAGAGGGACATTTCTAACTGGTGGTCTCAAATAGGTAGAATTTTTCAAATACTTCCTAGTGGTGTTGTTTCTCTTTTTAAATAAATCTTTTCAAATTATTGAGTCATATTAGTTGGAAAACATAAAATCATTTTTTCCCTGTGTGCCTGTGGTGTTTGATGTATGTGTGTGGTACATACACTTAAGTGTGCAGTATGTGCACCCATTTACCACATGGGGAGCTCAGAGAAAGATGTTAGGTGCCTTCCCCTATTATTCTGCGTCATTCCCTTGAGCCAGAGCATCTCACTTAACCCTAGGACATTCACAATGAACAGAGGTCTCCCTTCACTTTTCCCTGGAGACTGACTTTTGGTTCTCTGAATTCCAGAATTGTAAGCTAACAACATGTGCTGCTTTAGACCTTCATGCTTTGCCATTCGTTACGGTAGCAGTAGATGCAGAAGTGAAGTGAGAAATGCAACCTAATCATTATTTTATGTATCTTTTTTGTCTTGGGGGTGATAGGAAGTTTTGGAAGGTTTCATTCTGGGAAGAATTATGATGAAATGTGTATTTTATAAAAGTAATTGTGGCTTCATTGTGGAAGCTAGTTAGTGTATTGATGACACGTAATAGATTGAGATGACAAAATGAGCTGTAAAATGATCAGTCTGGGACCTAGATAATGATGGGATGTTACTGAGATAAATTAACAAATTTGTGAACCCCTAGCTGAGTTACCTGTGAAAGACGTGGCAGTTACAACAGTTACTTTACTTTCTGCTCCCTCCTCAAACCTGCAGATGGAGGAACTTTGGGAGTGGGGCTGAACTATCTTAACAGGTCCTGTGGGTGGTCCTGATGCCAGTTAATGTTGAAGGGTCATCCATGCAGACTAACCTCTGTGGGAAGGAAAAAAGCTCTCAAACCTGCAATCTCTTCATTACCCGGTCCTGTGATTTAGACAACAGGAGTTTAGTAAAACTATATGTCCTTAACCTTGGAAAGACAAGGTGGGGAGGGAAATCACTTTTATCAGGGGGAGACTGGTAGTTATTTGAAGTATAAATGATGACCACTTTAAACTTTAATATTTGCACAGTATCACATTGATAGAGAATCAGTGACGCAGAAATACCTATTTTATGGCCTTTTGGTGAAGTTGATGTTCCAAAATTGATTTTGACAATCTCATTGGAATTTAAAAGAAAGATACTTAAAATAGTATTCTGCATGAAAATTATGGGTGGTTTTTGTTTTTCATCTTGTATGTTTGCCATAGTCATTCAAAGGTGTTTTTTAAGCGGAAGGTATAGAAGCTTACATATTTAAGAACTGGGAATATGAACGCTGTGATTAACATGTTATATTTTTACTGATCAAGAAAGCCAAATATTATTTCTTCATTAAAATGCTTCTTATTCCTATATAGCATATAATTTGAACATACTTTAATTTCCCTGCTCAACATATCCCACTTTTTTAAGTGATAGGCTTTCAGAATTCTCAAGGCTCATTTCCTCGCCCATAACAGTGACAATCCTGCCTCATTGGCTTTGTCAACTTAAGTGAGATAGTACATGTAGAACACATGTCAATTGCTTCCACATTTACTTGTTTTCTTCTGTTATTGATAAGTCCTAGCCCGTAAGTGATGGGAAGGATGGCATATTGTTGGTCCCATTCTGTTAATTAGCATTTACTATTCAGCCAGTATTTCCTGAATGGCATCATCGAGTTGATGATGAGATGCTGTGATAATTTGTACAGAGCTAAGAGTGATATTGGAGGTGATTGAGTATTCCAGTGCACATTTCTGAGTAAGGAATGATTTGTCCCCACTCTGACGATGCATTGGATGCAGACTCGCTTTTAAGCTGCAGCGCATGTCCTATGCTGTTGCTGCTTTCTCAGCACTGCTGTTGCCACTTTGCTGTCTGTTTCCTTGCAATGCCTCTCAGCTTTTGCTGTAGCCCAAGGTAAGATCTAATTAATTTTTAATCGAGTTGAGCTTTGACTGAAATCTGGACAATTGATTCTTATAATTCTAGGTATACAATACATGTAAGGTAGTAAATTAACTTTTGCGACCTCGTGACAGAATATTTTTTGGCATGACAGTATTTCTTAGCAACTGCTACACCATCTGGGACTCCTAAGCTAAGAGCAGAGGAAACACTGGAGTTCTCCATTAGAGCCTGTCAGGAAAATGTGACTTTACACACTTCAGAATCTAATAGCAGAATCAAGGTCACAAAGGACCAGGAGACAAATGGTAGTATAAAAATCTATTTTCCAGTCCTTTTGCATCTGCTAAAATGCATCCTTGTAAAAAGTTTAATTTTGACATAGCTTGAAGGGTCTACTCTAGGCAAACTGACTCACAGACACACACACATAAAACACACAGGCACACATAGACAGACACAGATGCACACACACCTACCTTCATTGCCTGGTCCTCTTATGTTCTCTTTTTCTGTCAGCTTCTGTCTGTCTCCTCACCCGTCCTTCCTTTCCCCTTCCCTCTTCTTTTTCTTTTTCCTTCTTACTTTCATTTATGATTTTTTGCTGTGTCAACAAGTGTTGATAACCTTTTGTATACTTGCTGCTAGCAATGCAATGAAAAACAGACTTGGTGCCTGTTCTTTTTAAAGCATATAATCTAGCTACTTAAATTTAAAAGAAAAAAATCTCATAAGCTAACAGTCCCACCAGAGCTTCTCTGTATTCTTTGCTTGCCATACTTGCTGAATATCTCCCCACAGGTAAAAGATTCCTAAATGTTTTCCTCCATCCCTTATCCTACCACAGCCCTTTCTTAGCCTTCTTTTTGTGGAAAGTTCTCGTTAGTAGAGGAATAAATGGAGAGAATGTAGGAAGGATGACCGAGGGCATGCTCACTAGAGTATAGAAGCTACTCAACCGTTCAAATTGGTAGCAATTAGAAAAATAGAAGTATAATGAGATAAAATTCCCCACTACAACTGGGCAGAGGTGTGTATAATTGTAAATATGCTTGGGATTAAAATTTAAAACATGAAAACACAGTGGAGAATTGACTAAACATTTGAAAATATAAAAAACTGGAGCAATCTCTGAGAGCAGGTAGAAGGCTCCAGTGACTCTGGGAGTACCCAAGCAATCTCTGGGAGTGCTGAGCAATCTCTGGGAGTGCTGAGCAACCTCTGGGAGTGTTTAGCATCCTATAGGAGCAGACAAGCAAGGCCCTAGTGAATTCTGGGAGCAGACAAGCAAGCAACCTCTGGAAGCAGGCAGCTGAGGCCCAAGCATCCTCTGGGAGCAGGCAATGGCCCTGACTCCACCTGGAGGAGCAACCATCTAAGCCTTGGACCCTCTGGCACCTGTAGGAGTGGTCACCAGAGACACAGCCCTAACTACATCAATCAGAGGAAAAGATGAATAGACAACAAAGTAAGAACACCCTCAACACCACAAAGAGCAATATAGCACCACCAAAAATTCATAGCTGTACAACAGCAAGACTGGAACACCCCAGCACAGATGAAGCAGAAGAAAATGTCCTTAATAATAACTTAAGGAAAATGTTTGAGGCTCTTAAAGAGGAAATGAAAAATTCCCTAAATGAATTAGAAGAAAAGACAAACAAAAAATTTGAAAAACATCAAAAAAAACTCATAAAAAACCAAGAAAAAGCAATTATCAGATGGAAGAAACAATTCAAAACCTGCAGACTGACATAGAGACAATAAAGCAAACACAAACCAAGGGAATCCTAGAAATGGAAAATATGAGTAAATGATCAGGAAACACAAATGCAAACATAAACAGCAGAATACAAGAGAATGAAAAAAAGAATCTCAGGTGTTGAAGATACAATAGAGGAAATAGATTCATCGGTCAAAGAAATGTTAAATCCAACAAATTCTTAATAGAAAATATTCAGGAAATCTGGGAAGCCATGAAAAAAAAAACTAAACCTAAGAATAATAGGGATAGGAAAGGAGAGGTCCAACTCAAAGGCACAGAAAATATATTGAACAAAATCATAGAAACAGACTTTCCCAACCTAAAGAAGGACATACCTATGAAAATACAAAAAGCTTACAGAACACCAGATAGACTTGACCAAAAGAAAAAAGAAGAAAAAAAAAGCCCCCTCACCACATAATAATTCAAACACTAAACATACAGACTAAGAGCTGCAAAGGAAAAACAAAACAAAACAAAACAAAAAACAAGTAATATAAATGCAGACCTATCAGAACTACACCTGACTTCTCAATGGAAACAATGAAAACCAGAAGGTCCCGGCCAAGTGTTATGCAGAGATTAAGAGACCATGGATGCCAGCCCAGAATACTATACCCAGAAAAACTTTCAATCACCACAGTTGAAGAAAACAGGCTATTCCATGACAGAACCAGATTTAAGCAATACCTTTCTGCAAATCCAGCCCTACATAAAATACTAGAAGGAAAACTCCAACCAAACGAATTCAGCTACCCCCACAAAAGCACAGACAATAAATCATCTCACAGCAGCAAATCCCAAAGAAGGGACAAGCACACACAGTAACATTACCAACAATAAAAACTAAACAGGAACTAGCAATCATTGGTCATTAATATCCCTTAATATAAATGGACTCAACCCACCTATAAAAAGACACAGGCTAACAGATTGGATACGAAAACAGAATCCACCCTTCTGCTGTATAGAAGAAACACACCTCAACCTCAAAAACAGATATCATCTCAGAGTAAAGGGTTGGGAAAAATTTCCAATCAAATTGACCTAAGAAACAATAGTATAGCTATCCTAATATCAAACAAAATAGACTTCAAACTAAAATCAATCAAAAGAGACAAGACAAAATATCTTGGAGTAACTATATAAACAAGTGAAAGTCCTGTTTGACAAGAATTTTAAGCCTTTGAATAAAGAAAGTGAAGAAGACACTAGAACAGGGAAAGATCTTCCATGCTCTTGGGTAGGTAGAATTAACATAGTAAAAATTGCAATCTTACCAAAAGCAATCTACAGGTTCAGTGCAATACCCATCAGAATCCCATCAAAATTCTTCTCAGACCTCAAAAGAACAGCACTCAACTTCATATGGAAAAAGAAAAAAAAACAGATTAGCCAAAACAGTCCTGGACCATAAGGGAATAAAGGAGGTATCACAATCCATGACTTTAAACTATTGTAGAGCTACATACTGAAAACAGCCTAGTATTGGCATAAAAGCAGACAGAAGGACCAATGGAACCAAATAGAAGACCCAGATATCGATCCACACACCTACAAACACCTGATTTTTGGCAAAGAAGCAAAAAATATAAAATGGAAAAAAGAATATATTTAATAAATGGTGTTGGCCTAACTGGATATCAACATGTAGAAGAATGAAAATAAATCCATATCTATTGTCATGAACAAAACTCAAGTCCAAATGGATCAAAGACCTCAGCATAAAACCAACCACACTGAACCCCATAGAAGAGAAAGTGGGAAGTACATTTGAACACATTGACACAAGAGACCACTTTCTAAATATAGCCCCAGTAGCACAGACACTGAGAGCAACAATTAATAAATGGGACCTCCTGCAGCTGAGAAGCTTCTGTAAATCAAAGGACATGGTCAACAAAACAGCAGCTTACAGAATGCCCCATATTGGCCAGAGGACTCAAGAAGCTTGACATCAAAAGAAGAAATGATCCAATAAAAAACGGGGTATAGACCTGAACAGAAAACTCTCAACAGATGAATATTAAATGACTGGAAGATATCCTTAGCCATCAGAGAAATGCAAATCAAAACAACTCTGAGATTCCATCTTNNNGCAAATCAAAACAACTCTGAGATTCCATCTTGCATCTGTAAGAATGGCCAAGATCAAAACACTGATTCAGCTTATACTAGAGAGGATGTGGGGTGAAGAGAACACTCCTGCTGCATTGTTGGTGGGTGTGCAAATTTGTACCATTGCTTTGGAAATCAGTATGGCAATTTCTCAAAAAATTAGGAAGCAATATACCTCAAAACGCAGCAATACTACTTTTGGGTATATGCCCAAAGGATGCTCAATCATATCACAAGGACACTTGCTCAACTATGTTCATAGCAGCATTATTTGTAATATCCAGAACCTGGAAACAACCTAGATGTCTTTCAACCAAAGAATGGATGAAGAAAATATGGCACATTTACACAACGGAGCACTACACAGTGGTAAAAAATAATGACGTCTTGAAATTTGCAGGCAAATAGATGGATCTTGAATAAACCATATTGAGTGAGTTAACCCTATGCCAGGAAGACAAATATAATATGTACTCACTCCTAAGTCACTTTTAGACATAAAGCTAAGAAAAACAAACCTACAGTCTACAACCCAAGATAACCTAGACAACAAAGAAGGCCCCAAGAGAGACATACATGCATCTACATAGGAAGGAGAAATAGTAAGATCCCCAGAGTAAATTGGGAGTTTGGGGTTCACAGGAGAGGATCGAAGGGGAGAGGGGATGAAGGGAGGGGAGCAGAGAAAATGTATAGCTCAATAAAAAAGAAAAGAAAATATAGAAAACAAGCTACTGAAAATGTTTTTACCTCAAGACATAAGTAAATCTTATTACACTTAAAAACACACAAATGTGACAGATTAGTGTTTATCTGAGAGAATGTGGGGAGACTACAATGAAGGATGCATCAAAAAAACAGTTGGAAGGGGAATTATCTCTCAGTAGCAGAAAGCCATTTGGTTATGCAGTGATTGAGATACCACTTCAAGTATTACATTAGAAATTGATTAGAATTTTACAAACATATCTAATAAAGAAGAAAGTAATGTGTAATCATTATAAGCTCTTGGACATAGAGACAAGATTTTCAAGTTCAGAATCATAGAAAAATTTAAACAATAATATTAGCAATTTTGATCATTTAATTAATTATACACTAAATGTCAAAAGAAAGAAGGTCAAGATAATACGATAAACAGCAAATAGGGAATTCCACTCATGCTAGAAATAACTCGTATAAAATGAGAATAAGCTTGCTAAAAATTCAACTCTTAAATGGAAACTCCCAGCTTGGTAGCTCAGGAGGAAAGGACACAGCTGATTATAAAACATGGCTCCCCAGTCAGTGTAATTTGGAAATGAAGCTACAGACGACTCTCGTTTTCTTGTTTAGTGATGGCTACCGAATCCCAGGCTGTGTGTGTGCCAGGCATACTAGTCACCCCACATACAACCCCTTTTCCTGTTTCCATCTTTATGGCCCTTAGAGACAAGGTTTTGCCTGTTGTTTTTGCTGGCTGTGAATTCCTTGGCTCAAACAATCCTGCTTGTCCCAGCCTTCACTGTTGCTCCAATTATGGGTTCATCAGCAAGTGCCAATAGAGTTCATTTTAAAGTAAGGTTTTAGCAGAATTGGAAAAGACAGCAGAATGCTTTTGATAAATTAAGTGCTTGAGAAGGCTGTTTTGTGAATATGGTTATGTTTTGTTTCATTCTCATCATAAGAATTCCATGTAAATTGAACATGAGAGGATAAGAGCTCTAATATGAAAGAGTCACCACTAGGCTTGTACTGTTTGCTTGGAGGTCACTTGTCCTCTGTCTCCACATGCCTGCATTAGTCATTTGTTCACACTGCTCCTGTGACTAGTATAAGGTCAAGGAATGGGCCATATTTTTGTGTCCTCATGGTGCCTCATTTTCCCTTATATAAATAAATTATTAAATAGTTAATTGGGCAATTTGGATTACGCTATAGACTTGCTGCGTTCTTCTGTTTTATATATATATAAGCAAATTGTGTAACACTAGCTTAATAGTAAAAGTATAAAATAAAAATTTTTTAATTAAAATTAGCTTAGGCATTTAGATAAAATATTGTCATAACTGAAAGTAAGCCAATATTATGGGTTGTATTTTATTTTTTTATTTTATTATTATTAAAACTTTCCACCTCATGCCCTCCTCCCAATTCCCTCCCCCTCCCCCTTCCCCTCCCTTTCCAGTCCAAAGAGCAATCAGGGTTCCCTGCCCTGTGGAAAGACCAAGGTCCTCCCCCTCCATCCAGGTCTAGGAAGGTGAGCATCCAAACAG
>LOEQ01003428.1:58168-69640 GCA_001685075.1 Bramus lutescens
CCTAATTTTTGCCTTGCAATCTTGTCTACTTCCGATATCCAGGAGGATAACTACGTGTTTTTCTTTGGGTTCACCTTCCTATTTAGCTTCTCTAGGATCATGAATTATAGGCTCAATGACCTTTATTTATGGGTTGTATTTTAAAGGAATTGTATCACTTAGGTTAGATTACAAGAAAAAACATGTTCTTACTCACTTGTTTAAGCCTAATGGTTCTCATTATAGTTTTTGTGCCTCTTGTAATGAAACTTTAAAAAAAATGGATTGATAATAAATGTCAAAAAGTAGACCTAGAAGTTAATAAAAAGTACTGTGCATAATTACGTTATTTCAGCTATGCATGGTGGCATGTGCCTTTATTCCCAGCACTCAGATGACAGAGACAGGTGGTCTTTGTGAATTCGGGGTCAGCCTGGTCCATGTAGTGAGTTCCAGAACAGCAGAACTATGTAGAGAGACCCTGTCTTTTTTTTTTTTGAGAGACCATGTCTAAAAAAAAAAAGATTTATAGTCTTATCTCATATATATAAATATTTCAGTGTAGAAACTATTATGGAAGTTTGTAGTAGTGTTGATAAATACAAGTGCATGCATATATTTTACTTTATACTAGCCACTTCATACAGGTCAAAGAAACACATATCAAGGTAATTTATTTATATAGAAATTATAGATGAAGACATTTTAAGAAATGGTTGATCAGACTTTAAAATGATGAGATAAGTAATAGTCCCTGGAAACTGACATAGAAGATGCTTCTTTGTAAGCCTTGAACATGAGAGAGAAAGTGAAGAGGCTAATTATCTCCTCACAAAGAGAACTGAGTCATCCTCATTTGCATCTTGAAAATGAAGCTTAATTGAAATCTTTCTACAGAAATTCTCTACTGTAGAAAATTGCTGAAATGAAATATGATTCTATACTAACATCTTTCTACATTGACATTGTGTATAACATCTTGACTTGTATATGAATATTTTAGCATAGAGATTATAAAAATTACAATAATCTCAATTTTAATATTAAATTATCTATATAATTTATGTGGGAAAATAGTAAGGCTTTGTTGAGAATTACAGTAAGTATATATTTTAAAACTACCTATGAGTTAATTTTTTGTATTTATGTACATTAACACATAAGTATGCACATATATATTCAGATATGTTTCTGTATAATGGTACCCTTATTTGTGATGAGAAAGTGAGAGTAAGAAAATTACTGGTGCAGTAATGCATAGGAGAATTTAGTGATATGGGGTTTAAATGCCAGCATTAATTGGTCATATCTATTTAAGTACGGGTGTGTGTGTGTGTGTATGTGTTCATGTGTGTTGTTTTTCAGCTGTCATCAAAGCTTCTGTGCTCTCTTATGACTTGACATATTTGCTTTACTGCTCTTTCTTACTATCTTATTTTTATTTTATTTGCATTGGTGTTCTATCTGCATGTATGTTTGTGTGAGGGTGTGTTACAGACAGTTGTGAGCTGCGATGTGGGTGCTGAGAACTGAACCCAGGTCCCATGGAAGAGCAGTCAGTGGTCTTAACTGTTGAGCCGTCTCTCCAGCCATACTTTTCCACTCTTCGCTGTTACTCTCTAGCTCTGTGAATTCAACAGTTTTAGCTTTTTATTTGAGTGAATGTGATATTTTTAATTATTTCACTGTAATATGCCCAAGCTCATTGCACTGCCATAAATGGCAGGATTTTATTTGTCTTTATGGGTGATTAATATTCTACAATCAATAATTCTGACTATATAAAAAGCATTTTTAGTCATTCATTGGTTGATGAATAGTAGATTGATTTGATATCATCTCTATTACAAGTAATGCTAAAACAAACACGGAGTGTGTGTGTATTGAACATACTGCTTTCCTTTCCTTGAATGCTTACATTTGCTTGTTTTGCTTTTAATTTTCGAGAACATAAGCAGTACGTAAGGAACACCTTTGCGTGGATGTAAGGTGAGGTGTGTGTGACACCTTCTTTCTTTACATATTTCTGAAACAAGAGTTGACAGAAGAAAGGGCCCACGAATTCTTAATATTGTTAGCCACTGCTATTTTGTTTCCCAGTATTTGAGTGCCAGTCCATAGTCCTGTCTCCCAGGGCAACAAGTTTTTATACCTCCCTGATTACTAGAGAGGTTGAATATGGATATATAGAATATATGTCTACATATATATTCTATGTCTTTATGAATCATGTATATGCTGGCTCAGTCAGGGGTGCCTCTTGGAAGGGGAGGAAGTCTCTTTCCTACATCTGTCTTTACCCACCCATCTTGCATCCGTGCTTGCTACTGTTTTCTGATTTTATTTCTGCATCCAGCACAGTTGTTTTGGACCCATCTCCTTTTATTTCGCCAACCAGTGCCTTGTGTTTGGGGAGAAGGTAGTCTTTAGAATTGCCAATTCACTATTTAATCTTGACGCTCCATTTCCATAATAGTGATGAATAAATTACATATCAGTTGATGTCGAGGTTTTATGAGAATTGGATGTAAACATGTAAACATAAATTAAGATCAATCAATTTATGTTAAGTAAATAAAACTTTTCTTGTCAAAAACAACATCAAGTCAGGCTAGGTGGCACAGGCTTGTAATCCCAGATATTTGGATGGCTGAGGTAGGTAGTTCCCAAGTTCACGGTCTACCTGGGAAGTTTAGTAAGACAAAATACAAAATACAAAACAAAATACAAAGGCATTCCAAATAATGCTCAATAGTAAAATACTTTCCTGGCATGCACTGAGCTCCTAGGTTCAAACTTAAGCACACACTCACACACACAAAAATAAAGAAAAAGCATCGGAAGGAAATATTATTTACCAGAGACGGGAGAGAGGACCAACATTCATTTCCCACCACCTGGCAGCTCAACAATGGTCCATAACTCTAATCCCAGCAGATATAGTGCTCTTCTCTGGCTTCCATGGACACTGCTCATAAGTTGTATATAGATATGGTAGATGCAGATAAAACATCCATACACATAAAATAAATATTAAAAACAATTTCAAAAATTATTTGCCATAGAAATAGTAGGCATTACTTTCTCTAATGTATATAGTACATTTGTTCTAAAATGAGCAAGCTCATTATCTACTAGAAAAATAGTCAAAGAAAAAAGAATAGTAATGAAAGAAGAACAATGTATAGAAAACATATGATATCCCAAGTATTCAAAGAACTATAAATTAAAAACATGCATGATGTGGCTGCTGGAGAAGTGGTTCAGCAGTTTAGAGCACTTAATGCTCTTGCTGGGAACTTAGGTTTGGGCCCCAGTTCTGCATGGCAGCTCACATCTGTCTGTAACTTCAGTTTCAGGGGATTCAGTGACTTTCTCTGACCTCCGGGCTCTGCAAGCATATGATGGCGCACAAACATGTGCAGGTTAGCACACGCACACACACAAAATAAAAATCAATGCCTCTTGCAAAGGACACCTTTGCTGATGACACCTCTGAAGATGCCATGATGAAATCCATTTCTTTCTATGCTAACCTACAAAATTAGATAATATAAAATATGAACAGTTATGCGTCACTTTCCCTGTCTGGCTGATATTTTACATTAGGAATGCACAAATGTCATTGCTAGAAACAGTATGAAGAACTGCATTTATCCTCTGCTGATGAAGATGTAAGCTTTCACCTGTGGGGATGACTGAAGCCAAGCCAGAGTTATGCTGCACAGCAGTTAGTACCGCAGTTCCATTGGCCACTTTAACGTTTATTTTCTCCATTTCTTTTTATCATATTTCACTTGCTTAGTAGCCGCGTATTACTAGTGACTACGCACTGCACGCTACCGTTTTGTTTTATCTTTGAAGCAGGATCACAGTGTAGAACAGGCTGGCCCAAACTCACATCCTCTTTTCTAGGCCCCGAGATTACACGTGTGTACCACTATATCTGACCTTCTCGGATGCTTTACTGAATAGCAGTCATTATTAGTGCCAAAGTAGTCATATCTTTTTAATAACCCCGATTCTAGGATACTTTGTGAACAAATGCTATAAATAAACTTGAGAACTGTCAGAGCACTGAAGATACTACTGAGAGAATGGAAATAGTCCAAATGTCCAAAATGGAGCAGAGAAATAATTGTCAATTAACATGGGAACAAATTATATAGTTAATCAAGAACTTTTTGGGCTAATGTGAGAATATGCATGCAATATGTTGCCAATTGAATAGATGCACCATAAGACAGCATGGTTATTAATATACAATTTCAATATTATTTTAAAATATTTTGAACTTTACATTTAAAGCCTACCCACATTGATCACTCTTTGAAGGATTTTCTATTGTGTGTGTTTGCATTAGTCATAAGAAATTAAAAGTCAAAAATATGTGTTTGGTATTGATCTCATGAAACAATAATGATGCCCATTCTAAGGTTTTTGCTTCATTTGAGGTTTAGAGGTGAGTGGCAATTTCCATATTCAGTACCATGTTGTGCATGTGTGGGTGATATGTCTTTGTATATGTGAATACGTGACAATGGTAAGAAACAGAATTCGCTCCAAATGGCTTAACTGAGGAGAAAGTTTCCTGAGAGATCTACTGACAGAAGGGCTGACTTGTGAGGTGACTCACGGGCCCTGAAAAGCCACACTTGGAAGTCCTGCCAGCTAGCCCTAGAGACAAAGGGCTAGAGGAACAGTGTGCTCGGACTTCATAGAGGGCCTGGGCTGCAAAGCAGCACACAGGAAAAGAGTGGCGAAACAGCTGCACTGCCCTCCTTCCGCCTCGCAGCCTGTAGGGAACACTGACTAGAGGCCCATCCACCAGACGGTCCTCAGAGAACAGCTGGGCAGAGGACATGGCTCAGCGGGGCAAAGGAGAGGAGCTGGAGGAAGACGTAGGTTGGGAAATGAAGTAGCCAAATTCATATATCCATGTATGTGTGTTCAGGTAATGTGCTTCGGTGGACAATATATTTAGCTATTTTGTGACACATAAATGTAAAGCACATATCATGTGTTTATGAGCAGTTTCAATATTTGTATGTATTCACACATACGCAAATACACATTGACAAGGTGCTTAAACTCCAGTGGTTACAGAAAGCTATGCTGACTGGAGAAGAATTCTTAGAAGATTGAAAGCTTTGCTGGGAATCCTTAGGAAATCCTTTCTTAAAGTTACAGATATTCTTGCATGTAAATGAAGGCACACTAAGTACAGAATTCAAGATGCCCTTGAAGTAGACATCCCTTAAGAGCAAAGCTGTGGCCTGCCCCCTCTTGTACTGTATGCATGCTGAGGAAGTGTTCATGCATGATAGACCTTAGTACATTCATTTCCCTATAACTCAGTACTGTTTGCATTAACCACAGTACTTAAGATGGAACTCTTACAATATAATTTATAAACTTTTAAAGAGCAAGTGTAAAATTTCAAAATTCTCACTTTTAAATAATGTTGATGGTGAGTTTGTATTCTAAGAACAACTCATGGTTTGTTTCTAGAACTTGAAACTACTTATATGCCTATTGTAATAGCTTCATGAAGCAGAGGGGGATAGGTGATTTCATGAATTATATCTTATTACAATTATATCTTAGGGAGATACTGCAATTCCACTTTCTCTTTACACTTCTCTGTAATAGGGACACGGGATACAGACAGCTGTACAGTTTTCACTGAGCAGCAAGCAAGGTTTTATTTAATGTACACCAGTGATGAACAGGAACTTCATAACTTTTCTCTGGTAGTTCTTTTTGTGTTGTTATTGGCAGAACTCTTATTGAAATAGGAAGTTGGGGAGGGGAATTCTTACATGTGATTTACGATTCATTAAAAAACATAATTAAAGTTTCCTTTTTATAGAAATTTACCTTTATTTTTACTTTCCGATACAAATGTCCCTAAAATTGACCTTGGTTTAATGATTACAGTACTTATGTGGAAAAATGTCTTGCCTACAGTGTACTTCTGCTTAAAATTGTGAAGGCGGCCAGATGGTGGTGGAGCTCGCCTTTAATCTCAGCACTTGGGAGATAAAAGCAGGCGGTCTCTGTAAGTTTGACACATTTGGCAGTACATTGCTACAAAAATGTTCCAGGACAGCCAGGGCTGTTATACAGAAAAAACATATCTGGGAAAAACAAAAACAAACAAAACAAATGACTGTCAAAGCAGTATAGTGATTCTAAAGTAGGATTGTAGAGGAAGAGCTTTGACAAAGCTTAGTTCTTTGATTCAAAAACTTACCTAAATCTCTTGACTTTGGTATTAATACACTTTGCTCTGCAGTGCTTGTCTTGCATATTCTGACATGCTGATCTAATGTTAGCTTGGCAGCACACCAAGTTCAGAGGTATAGATGAGTAAGGAAACCCTGAGTTTTGTGCAGGATCTGACATGCATTTTAAGACACTATTCTTTTCCTTGCGTCAGTGCTCTCCTTTAGCAGTGGCTCCTTCAGGAATGCGTGCACTAACAACATTGCTTGGAAGAGAGGCTATATGTCAGCCTTTGTAGTGTTACTTTGTTTGAAAAGGCAGAATTTGTATCACTTTAGTCAGACTAAAAGAGCAATGGTTCTACAACGGTGGAATTCAAATACTTTTGTAGCTTAGCTCTGGGGAGTGTAGGCAAATGACTATAACTGTGGCACAACACAGTTAAATTAAACAGGTTCCATCATGCCCTGTATAGGAATATTGGAATTTACCAAGCATTACCTCAAAGAGTATGTGACAAACCAAATCTTGGGTTTGATTCTTTTACGAAGTGAGATATAAACCTTTACATTGTTGCACAAATCATTAATTTCCTTTTATTCTGTATGAAACCCCAATGTTTGGATGGATGTACCTAATGGTTATTAAAACTCATTTGAAGGATAGTTAATAATTTTGATATTAATTAATCTACTAAAACATTCTTTGTAGAGCTTATGTAAACACTGCTATTTTCCCCATTTTTTGATACACATGCGGGGACTAGTGGCTTGTCTAGTGAGTGTGTGTCTAACTTTACAAGACACTGCTAACATGCTAGCTACCAGGGTAGCTGTGTGGGGTGTCACTCTCCTTTGGGGACATGGCAGCTGGTAGCCTTTCCCCTATCTCAAATGACTCTGCAATGGTCACATATGGACTCCGAGTTACTAAGAACAATAAAATGATGACACGAATTTGGGAGGGAAATTAGAGGAGCTGAGGTAAATAGGAGATAGACATAACCAAGATACGTTACAGGCATGAAATTTTAAGATAAATACAAATAGTATAAAAAAAGAAAAGACACTGTCAAACTATTTCAAGTGTGTTCTACTGCTTTCCTTTTGACCAGCAATGCACGAGAATTCCAGACACTTCAAATTTGTGCCAATATTTTTCCTGTTTTAAAAACGTAAATAAATTGGTAATTACTTTTTGCAATTCTTGTAGGCACGTAGTGATATATCAGTATAGTTTTAATTTGCATTTTCCTTAGTAACTAATAATTGCTTGCCATGTCATGTATATATTTATGATCCATGTGTCTTCTTTGATGATATTTTACTTTTGACAATCATAGAAATATAGATATCAGTGAATTAAAATTTGAGTCTTGTACACATGGATGAAATAGGTCTCTTAAAATCATATACTATTTACTTTTACTTGAAATAAGTAGTTTCTCCCTTACTGTAGTGTTTGTTTGTAAAGGTGTGTAGCACATCTCTGGAGATAATAGTTCTCACAGGAATTTTGGGAGATTCTTTGGTTGGTTGGTTTTGTTTGTTTAGAATTGTTTGAGACAGGGTCTCCCTTTTAAGCTTGGGATGACTTGGAATTCGTGTTTAGTTAACTCTTTTCCCATTCCCACAGCCTGTTTATCATTTGTATATAGGAAGGCTGATGATTTCTTGTTTGTTTGTTTGTTTGTTTAGTTAATCTTGTATCCAGCCACTTCACTTAAGGTGTTTATCAGCTGTAGGAGTTCCCTGGTAGAACTTTTGGGGTCACTTATGTATTCTATTATATCATCTGCAAATAGCTGTTGAGCTGGGATTCTTCTCCTTCTCCTATTCCTATTATTACTAGGTTTGGTCTTTTGACTTTTATTATTTTTTATGCCCTGGCAATGCTGAAGCTTCCATGGGCAACCCATATATTGCGGTTCTGTAGAATTTGTTCATATAGGGTTTCATGGTCTAAGTTGATGATTGGTCTTTCCATAGTGTCCCAGATTTCCTGGATGTTTTGTGTTAGTAATTTTTGGATTTAACATTTTCTTTGACTGATGGTTCTATTTCCTCTATCAATGCCTGAGATTCTCTCTCCCATTTCTTATATTTTGTTTGATGATGCTTACATCTGTAATTCCTGTTCACTTACCCAGATTTCCAGAAATCCTTCTGTTTGTGTTTTCTTTATTGCTTCTAGTTCCATTTTCAGGCCTTGGGTTCTTGGGTTTTTTGGTATTAATTAAGGGATTCATTGATTTCCTCCAATTTTTTGTTTGTCTTTTCCTCAATTTCCTTAAAGGTCTTTTGTTCATTTTATCTTTAAGGGCATCTGTTACCTTCATAAAGTTATTTTTAAGGCCATTTTCTCGTGCTTCAGCTATGTTGGAATGTTCTGTCCTTGCTGTCGTAAGATAGCTGGACTCTGGTGGTACCACATTGCCCTTTATGTTATTGATTGTGTTCTTACATTGGCATTTAGGCCTCTGGATTTTGGATGACTATAGGTCTAGGTATTGATTCTGTGTTTGTATTTGTTGAATGTCTTGTTCTTTGGTTTCTGTTTCCTCTCTGGTATTCTGGGGTAATTGGCCTAGAGTTCTGGTGACTGGCTAGTCTTCAGGTCCAGTAGGGTATCCCCTCTGGGGCTTTGGGTGTAGCAGTCACTAGATCTGGCTTGGTCTCTGGTAAATTAGAAACCATTTTTCAGAATTGAAGACCTGAATATGGAGCCCAGGCGAGGAGGTGCAGTCTGGGGTTGGCAGGCAGTTTTTAAAGTGGGCAATGGGTGGTATCTCACCTGGGGTCCCGAACCAGCCTAGCCTCTAGTAAAGCTTAAGTCTTCTGAAGTTGTAAGCCAGAATATGGAGCCCTGGGTTCCAGGAAAGCTGCTGGGACTATGGGCAAGTGGGGAGAGCTGTGGGATGTACCCTAGGGATCAGGGTCTGGGGAGTGGAGCAATTCAGCTAGGAGGCAGGACACACACCTGTTCTTCAGACTCTTATGAACAATATCTGGGAGTAAGGAGTCTGCCAGAGTTGTGGGGAAGGGCTGGCTGCAGGATGACCAGGTAGGAGGGGCTGGACAGTGGAGTCACTCTCCTGCATGTTGGACTGGTGAGGGCTGTCTTCAGTTAGTTCTTAATGCCTGCAATGTGAGAGCAATGTTTCAGGATGATGATGATGACGATGATGATGATGATGATGATGATGATGATGGAGCGTCAGGGCCTGCTTAGCCTCCAGCATTGTATCTTGTAGTGTTATTTCAGCTACACGTTGTTGTTGTTCAGAGTGAACTTCAGTCTAGCTCAGGTTCTAAGTGAGGATTCTACACGGGGAAACAGGTCACATTTAATGGGGTCTCCCTAACTGAATGCCAGTAGTATGGGTGCTAAAGACACTTTCCTATTTTGTTTGTTTGTTTGTGTTTTTGAGACAGTATTTCTTTGTATAGCCTTGGCTGCCCTAGAACTAACTCTGTAGACCAGACTGACTTTAAACTTACAGAGATCCACCTGTTTCTGCCTCCCAAGTGCTGGGATTAAAGGTGTACGGCACCACCGCCTGGCTTGCTATCCTACTTCTAAATTATGATAGTCTGTATTTTCAACCCTGTATTTCTCAGAACCTATGGACTTTCCTGTAATTATTCATGTTTCCTTCTAATTTCATGCCTTGGTTCGTAGTCCATGGGATCATCCTCTGTGCAGACAATACAGGGGAAAGTTGGGGAGCCACTCTTGGTGTTCTTAGTCTCATTAGTAAAAGAATTTAAGAGTAGACTCAAATGGAAATTCATGGACAGTTTTATTAGAGTTTAGAAGAAGAGTCCCAGGTCAGCTCTCTGGAGGAGAGAAGGCAGGCATGAGTCATCTGTGTAGGCTGGCATGGAGGTTACAGTGCAGCTGTGTGCCAGTCGAGGAGCTTTAGAGAAAGGAAAGGAGCCCAAAGCATGAGACACAGACTTCTGTTCTGGTCAGCATCCAAAAGAAAAAGACTAGAGAAGAAAAGTTTTCTTCTCAAGGCCCAGAAGAACAGGCCAATCCTGCTGAACCTCCTGGTGGCTCATAAGGTACTGTGCTGAGTAATAGGGATTCTGGGATGAAAAAGTACAGTGTCTCATTAAAGGGGGATTATTCCTCCTATCTCTTTGGCATAGAGTAAGAATGGTCCACTGTCTTAGTCGGTGTTCTATTACTGTGAAGAGACACCATGACCATACAACTCTTATAAGGGAAACATATTTAATTGGGGCTGGCTTATAGTTCAGGGATTTAGTCCATTATCATTGTGTCAGAAAGCAGGGCACGGTACAGGTGCTGGAGAGGTAGCTGAGAGTTCTACCTCTAGACCCTCAGGCAGTAGGAAGAGAGACACTGGGCCTGGCTTGAGCATCTGAAACTTCAAAGCCCACTCCCAGTGACACACTTCTTCCAACAAGACCACACTTCCTAATAGTTCTACTCCCTATGGTTCTATGGGGATCATTTTCATTCAGACAACCATTTCCACCTTCCTAAGTGTGCTCCCTTGGCCTAGTGGCTCACCTAGGCCTGAGACTATTCTCTTGACCCAGTTTTTATTATTTTGTCCTTATTTTAGTATCAGATGTGCTTCTAAAGACATGCTGCCTGTGAAGAAAGCTTCCCCTTCTATGTCTTAGCATTAATAGTAGAGACTTGAATCTTTTGACTATTTTTACAGTGTTTCTTGATTTTTAGACATATAAATTTTTAGCAACAATAAACCAAGATTATTTTTCAAAAATAAAGTTAATGCAAAATACAAAGAAAATTTAATATTATGTATGAGTTTTACACTATTCTTAATTTTTTGTTTTATTACAAACCTGTAATGTACAAATATATTCACTTATTAAGACATCTCAAGCATATTTTTCAAATGCATTAATACTTAGTATTGTTTTAATGCCTTTATTCTTCAAATTTAAAGCTAGCTTTTGTTCCAGAGGACTTGTAAAGTAGGGCAAAAACAACTTTTATGAGACTCTGAGAAGATCAAAACATGACTAAGTTAAATTAGGACTCCACACAGCCACATGTAGTCACCTCTAATGTTAGTGTCCAAGGAAAAACAGGCACTCAAGAAGAAAAGGTTTAAAAAGGTCAGGTAACTTTGTTCTTCTCTTTGTTTTCAGCATATTAGCTTAAGTTCATAGCTCATTTGCACCATATTTTTTTACAAAAAATTTTAATTGAATTTTTTTATACTTTTTTATTAAAAATTTCCACCTCCTCCCATTTCCCTCC
>LOEQ01003428.1:84680-103184 GCA_001685075.1 Bramus lutescens
GTCGCCCGGTTCCTCCTGCCGTGCCTCGGCTGGTGTTTCCTTGCAGTGCTGCCTTTCCCTGTCGCCCGGTTCCTCCTGCCGTGCCTCAGCTGGCATTTCCATGCAGTGCTGCCTTTCCCTGTCGCCCAGTTCCTCCTGCTGTGCCTCGGCTGGTGTTTCCATGCAGTGCTGCCTTTCCCCATCGCCCAGTTCCTCCTGCCGTGCCTCAGCTGGTGTTTCCTTGCAGTGCCATCCATCATTTAAACGTGGGCAGATTTGTTAGCGATGATTTTTCTTAGAAAGAAGCAATGCCAGTGTTACTTTGATTCCAAAGTGTTTTGTGTAGACTGTAACCAGCTTCACAGTGGATGAGACACCTTCTGATGCATTTGGGTTGTCCCTGGAAGATGTTGGTCTCTGCTTCTCCCCAGTTCCACACACCACTCTTCAGTGCAGTTACAACACTAGGATGTGAAGTTTGATGGTTTCTGTGGCTTATAGCTCAGAGGCAGTTGTGTAGAAGGTAGGAGATAGTTGTTGGAAATTATGTAGGAGAGCAAACTCTGCAGTAAGTGTATGTGGGCGGAAGAGAAAAGAGAACTGCCATTGGCAGAATAGTGACCGTTTTCTATCCCACCCGTACTCTTGTGCATTATTTTCTTTTTATAAAAAATTATTATTATTTTCATATATTTCATATACTGACCATAGTTTCCCCTCCCTCCTCTCTTCCCACTCCCCACCCCACCCCACCCCTGTCTCTAGTCTCCCATCTACTCCACCCGCATCCACTTTCCCATCTCCTTTCAGAAAGGGGCAGGCCTCCTATGGGCATCAACAAAGCATGGTACATCAAGTTGAGCATCAAGTTGAGGCAGGACCAAACTCCTCCCCTGCATCCAGGCTAGGTCAGGCCACCCAGCATGAGGAATAGGCTCCCAAAATCCAGTTCAAGCACCAGGGACAGGTCCTGATCCCACTGCTGGAGCCCACATAATGGACCAAGCTACATAATTGTCACCCGCTTTCAGAGGGCCTAGGTTGGTCCTGTGCAGGCATCCTAACTGTCGGTCCAGAGTCCATGAGCTCCCATGAGCCCAGGTCAGCTGTGGATTCCCCTGCCATGACGTTGACCTGCCTGGCTTGTACAATTCTTCCTTCCTCTCTTGAACACTTGTCTGTGGATCTCTGCATCTGCTTCCATCATTTACTGAATATGGGCTCTCTGATGACAATTAGGGTAGTCACCAATCTGATTACAGGACATGGCCAGTTCAGACACCTTCTCCACAATTGCTAGGAGTCTTAGCTGGGGTCATCCCCATGGATTTCTCAGAGTTTTCCTGGCACCAGGTTTTCCCTAACCCTGAAATGCCCCCCCTCATCAGGACATCTTTTCATTACTCTTCCCCTCCATTCTGCCCCTAACCCACTCATCCCCATTCCTCACTTCTGATCCCCCTTTCCTCCTCCCCCGTTTTTCTAGGAGATGTCTCCTATTTCTATTCCCAGGGAAATCCATGGGTCCCTCTTTGGGTCCTTCTTGTTACCAAGCCTCTCAGGGCTGTGGATTGTAGCCTGGTTATCCTTTACTTTACAGCTAATATCCATTTATGAGTGAGTACATACTGTGTTTGTCTTTCTGTGTCTGAGTTACCTCACTGAGGATGATTTTTTTTCTAGTTCTGCTGATGTTATTTATCACTGAATAGTACCCTATTGTATAAATGAACCACATTTTCTTTATCCATTCTTCAGTTGAAGGGTTTCTAGGTTGTTCCAGGTTTTGGCTATTACAAATAATGCTGCTATAAACAGGGTGAGCAAATGTCCTTGCTAGATGACTGAGCATTCCTTGGGT
Source organism: Bramus lutescens (assembly GCA_001685075.1). Classification (NCBI taxonomy): domain Eukaryota; kingdom Metazoa; phylum Chordata; class Mammalia; order Rodentia; family Cricetidae; genus Bramus; species Bramus lutescens. The sequence continues at coordinate 86,521 of LOEQ01003428.1, forward strand.
ATATGCCCAAGAGTGGTATTACTTGGTCTTAAGGAAGATTGATTCCCAATTTTCTGAGAAACAGCCATATTGATTTCCAAAGTGGCTGTACAAGTTTGCATTCCCAACAGCCGTGGAGGAGTGTTCTTTTGACTTCACATCCTCTCCAATATAGGCTGTCATGAGTGTTTTTGATCTTAGTCATTCTGATAGGCTGTAAGATGATATCTCAGTCGTTTTGATTTGCATTTCCCTGATGGCTAAGGATGTTGAACAATTCTTTAAGTATATCTCAGCCATTTGAGATTCTCCTGTTGACAATTCTCTGTTTAAATCTGTACCCTGTTTTTAAATTAGATTATTTGGTATTTTGATGTCTAGTTTATTAAGTTCTTTGTGCATCGTTTTCTAAGCCCACCACGTGGGTTACCTTTTTCCTTTCAGGACTCCATGGAATGGTGTAGTGTTGTCCTTTCCAAAGATACTGTATAGTGTTTCTGGTGGTTAAAGCATAGCTATTATATATATCTTTATATATCCTTAGTGTAGTAACTTTCTGGGAAGTAAAAAGCATCTGTTGTAAGAAATTCCAAACACCTTTTATGCTCTTCTGAAGCCTTCAGAGTCCGTGCTGGAAGCCTGAACTCTTCCTCCCTAGCGTCTGGCTCTGGTTGTTGCGCACTTCTTCAGTCTTGGTGTGCTCGTATTAAACCCTTGCGGCAGCACTCATGCTCCCTTCCCTTTGAATTCAGAACACAGGATGTTTCTACTCATATGTGTCTGCATGGCCTCTTGGTTGGTGTTTATGGTCAAGAATGTTATTTTATTGTTTCACTCTCTCTGAATAAATCAGGAGAATCTCAAATACTCTATTTTTTTGATCTCTTGTACATTAACTTGGTTTTCAAAATGGTTCAGGGAAAACTTAATTTTCTGTTAGTTTCTTTGACTCTAGAGCAGTGGTTCTCAATCTTCCTAATGTTGTTACCCTTTGATACATTTCCTTATGTTGCTGTGACTCCAGCCATAAAATTATTTTCATTGCTACTTTATAACTAATTTGGTACTGTTAGGAATCCTCCTAGTGTAAATATATGATATGCAGGATATCTGATGCGACCCCTGGGAAAGGGTTGTTCAACACCCCCCCCCAAAGGGTTCACAACCCACAGGTTGAGAACTGCTGCTCTGGAGAGTCCATGCGTCGTTGCCCATCCAGCCTTGTGACTGGGGAGAAGAAATTCACTGTCTTGACTGCTGTAGTAGAAGCGTGGTTTTGGACGGTGTCCTGCCTGTGTTTCTGTTTTCCTGTTCATATCAGCCTTATCTCTTTTCATTCCCATTCTTGGTTTTAAAGGCACATTATCAGCTCAGCTTTACTTGAGTTCTGGGACGAGCGTGGAAGGACTTTGAAGTTGTAGTTAATAGTGAATCTTTTGAGTAAAATTTCAAGTTTCTTTTAAACCAGTTTTTATGAATCAAGTACCAATGGCTAATTATCTGTCTCTCTATCTCTCTGTGAGTGTGTCTGTATGATATGTTGAACTACAAAAAAAAAGATTGATAGGCAGAATTTCACTCTAGAGAATTAATTCATAAGTAGCCTGATGACTTAGTTACACTTTGTAGAATCTCTCAGCTGTCTGTGGAAGCTTTTCCTTTGTCAGACATTTCAGTTCTTACTGTTTTGTTTTCCAGCATCTTCTTTTGTCTGTACTAACTAGGGAATTTCTAAAAGCCAAAAGTTTTAAGAGCCAAGGTTTGAGCTGGCGAGTGGCATTTTCATTGCTTTTGCACTGGGCTGTGTTGATGAGGTTAGCTTCCCTTTAACTTCTAATTCTCTGCTGCTTTTTCCTCTTTTTTTAACTAAGAAATTTTTAAGTGAAATAAGAAATGTAAATATAACTAGTTGGTTTCTCTTCCTGACTTTAAATTTGAAAGGAAAAATTATTCATATTTTCTTATTTAATTACTGTTTTTCCCAAAAGTGTGTTTGATAAAGAGTTATCACATTCATAAACTTAGCTTTAAATTTTGACTCTAAATTCTGTTTCTAAGAAAGTGAAAATAATTAGACTATTGACTTTAATTGGGAAATTTCACTCTGCTAGCAGCTTTTCAGTATCCTAAATATTCAGATGATTCATTGTTGAAAAATATATTGTCAGCCCAGAAATAGTTACACACACCTTTAATCCCTGCTCTTGTGAGATAGAGGCAGGTGGATCCCTAAGAGTTATGGACAGCCTGGTCTACATAGCCAATTCCAGGCCAGACAAAGTTTCATAGTGAGACTCCATTTCAAAAATAAAATAAAATGACATAAAATAAAAATAAAGAACTAGCCAGAGGTGGTGGCTCACACCTTATTAAATCTCATCATTTAGGAGGCAGAGGCAGGTAGATTTCATTGAATTCGAAGCCACCCTGGTCTGCAGAGTGAGTTCTAGGACAGCCAGGATTACAGAGAAACCCTGTCTTGAAAAACCAACCAACCAATCAGTCAAAATATCAATCAATCAATCAATCAATCAGCTTGGGATAGGGGAAGAGAGAGGGAAGGAGGGAGGACAGTAGAGGAGAAAAAATGCCTTTTGGATGATTTTGTGGCAGTGGAACAGTTTCTAGCATAATTTACAAGTTTAGTTTTTACCTCACATGTGCCTGTTTAGAAATTGTTACCAGTTACATTTCAGTGGATTTATGAATATTAAGAGCCTTTTTATTTAGAAGTCTGCTTACATAAAGAATCTGCATGGACATAAAGATAGCATAGTTGTAAAGAGAGTCTTGTAGAGCCCAAGGAAGTGTTTGGTGCCTTCCATTGCTGAGCCTGCTGACAATGGGGGCAGATTCCAGGCTCGTGCAGGGGGTGCACAATCTTATGCTATCAAATACCACACTTGAAATTTACTGCAAGGTCATTGACATAGGCCTCACACCAAACATAACTGAAGGAATTTTTAACCAAACATAATTGAAGGAATTTTTAAAGTGAGATACTGAATCTGTGAATTGGATGTTTGTTTAGCTCACCTGCCTTCTGAGGTATTGATTAGTGTATTTTATTATTAGAATTGGTGATCACTTTTCTCCTAATTAAAGTATATATAAATGGCGTTGTCTTCGAACTTAAAGTAAGAATTTCTATACATTCAGTGAGTCGTTTGACTCTGGAGTCAAGACTGTGTTTGTGGAAGGCTTGGGGTGAAGGTAGAAAGCAGGAGAGACTTGTACTTCTTGAAAAATGGAATTTGGTAAAGGTGAGGGACAGGTCTGGGAAGAGGGTCCATAACAATTGGAAAATTTCCGGAAGATTTTTCTGTATCAGGGACAGCACTTCGCACACTGCTTTGTGTCTTAACTGTTCCAGGTACTCTGAACTTCATCTATAGGAAAACCTAAATGATATAGGAAAGCCTTTATACCCATTGTAGGCTTCTCTGCTCAAACGTGCCGTAAGCACTGCCCAGAAGTAATATTCCTTCTCTAGTCCTCCATCTGTTCTCAGCAGTCACGTGGAAATGACCATTGGATGAGCGTAACTCTGAGGCACATGCTTCATCTCACTGCTCGAGGTTGGTTTCATTCAGGCTGCTGGATTGTTGCAGTTTGAATGAGAATGACTCCCAGAGGCTTGCATGTTTGAGTGCTTGGTCCCCAGTAAGTGGACCTCTTTGGGAAGGAAGGAAGTGTGACCTTGTTGGAGGAGGTGTGTCATTGGGGTGGATTTGAGGTTTCAAAAGACTCTGCCAGGTCCCATGTCTCTCTCTTGACCTGCTGCCTGTGAATCAGGATGTAAAACTCTCAGCTAACACTTCAACACCACATTTGATTGCTTCCTTCTGTGATGAGAGACTAGCCCTCTCGAACTGTAAGCAAGCCCCCAGATATATGCTTTCTTTTATGAGTTGTCTTGATCATAGCGTCTTTTCACAGTAATAGAAAGTAACTAAAGCAAATTAATAGTTAACTACTCAATTATTTGTATTATTTTTATGTACATTTATACTTATATGTTTTATTTGTACTCATTTTACTTTTAATTGTCCATTTGTGCCTCTCTATATTAAGCCATTATTATTATGTATTACTTAAAATATAATTAAGCCATTATATAATATATAAATTTAATAAGTATAGAATTAAGTTTATATTGTATACATTAAATTAATAGTTTGTGTTTGGATCCTTGTCTCAGTTCACTTCTGGAAGAATCCAGACAAAGACAGAGCCATGTCTTCTTCACATCCAGGTTAATAGAACTGTCTTCAGTTGTCTTTGACCGCCAGGAGAGGAGGCGCATCTGAGCTGATCCTTCCATTCTCCTTCTCACTTACAGTGAGCTCTGCAAGTGAATATTGGTTACTACCAGGCTATTAGAAGGGACATTGTAAACTCATGTATTCAAATGGACACTGGAGTCTTTAATCTTCAGCTCATATCCTCCAAGTAAGAATTACCGAAGCACCTAATTTCTAGTTCCCAAGTATTCCACAGTAAATATATTTCTGGACACTCTTATTAATCCTGCACAGATTATTTTATCATTATCAGTCACTTTGACTTTTAGTCAGTGTAGTTACCTTCTGTTGAAGGATGAGAAAATTTGGAGTTTCTGAAACATTAAATACATGACATTATAAAAATTAAACAAGCCAATTTAATTTTTGAGTGTCTGATAGAAATTTTTTCAACTTAAAGTTGATTGTGAAAATGTGATAATTACAATACAGAGAAGTAACCTGAAAAGTCACATTTGCAATTTTGTTTCTAAAACCCACTCAAAATATGATGCTTTATTTTCATGAAATACTGAAACATATGCTGTTAAAGTAATAATCGTGATCCCTGCTTAGCGCCAGCTCTGCATCACTGCTGACCATGGTTATGCTCAGCTCCACTGATGGAGATGAACCATGGTTCTGTGCGTCAGGGTTTGGATAAATGGAAAGACTCTCTTTTCTTTTCAGGATTACTATGTGCGTATTGTTAATATTGTCAATGGATTTTATGGTTGACCTACAGTTTGGAACATTTTGTTACTAAATGCTTACTTAACTTGGACAGACTTATCAAGTATTAATATTAGGGCTACTCTTGGTGACTCTGGTGACGCCATTGGTAAGCCTTATCAAAAGACAGGCTGCAGCAAAGTCACTCATAAAAACATGTAAAACATAAAGCGCCTTAATCTCTGAATCATCTCTCAGAGACCAAAGGTTGTCATTTAAAGAGTCAACTGAAGAAGGGCAGATTTTATTAAGTTGAAAATGTCTGTATCCTGCCATTTTTTTATAGAAAATCAGTTTTCCCATTAACAATTAAAATGTTGCATAACAGGAAAGTCTGTATGTCCCCTTGAATATAATGAATATTTCAGTGAATGTACCAGTGGATGTTACAAATAATAAAGTGAAATTTGAAGATTTAGAATAAAACTCTATTTCTGGACTTCACATATAAGCAAAACACTGCAATGTGATATGTGTATTTTAGACAGTTACAAATATCACAACATACTGTTACTTCTTTTAATTTAATAATATATATTATATATAATATATCCACGTGCAGATACATTTAATGTTCGCTGTATATCCTTCCAAATTGTTCTGAATGCTCTGTGTTTGAAAAGTGAAAAAAGAAACGCTTAATAATCCCTAGAAAACCCAAGTTGTCTTCAAATGCATGTTGCACTGTTATGTGGCAGACACAAGAGATGCATACTTTGCATCTCCAGTAATAGATTCATTGGTAAACACTCACTGTAATCAGTCTTATAAGAACTGGAATAATCCGGATTGGAGAGATGGCTCAATTAAGAGCACTGACTGCTCTTCCAGAGGTCCTGAGTTCAATTCTCAGCAACATGATGTCTCACAACCACCTGTAATAAAATCTAATACCATCTTCTGGCCTGGAGGGACACATAATTCATCTTGCATTTGCATAGTTGGTAAGGTACAGTGTGACTGTGTATGGTAGTGTTATGTTTTTTTTTTCTCAAGTCCTATTATCTTCTATTGACAGTAGCAGTATTCAATACTGGTTTGTGAAACAAGAGGATGGGAGAGTGGGCTTTTCTCTTTCCCATTTCTATGCTGTTTTATTTTGGTAGAGTAGGAGTGGTACCCTCTTTATCAAGAGTGTTCTGGCATTGGAGGTCAAGACAGAGACAGTACGCCTGAATAGTCAGAAGAGTGAAGGATTCCAGTACATCCTAGAGCAGACAGGGTTTTACAGATGGGAGCTGCAGAGGGTCAGATCCAGAAAAACACTCTCTGGCATAGCAATTTAAATCATACCTGTTAACTCTGGTAAATATAGCTTAATGTTTGATTGATATAACTTTTGAGTTTGAATTTCCTGTTGCTTCTTTTCTTTATGAAAGTAGATATAGTTATCATTACCTACTATTTAAACTATTATCTCTCTACATTAAGTGGATAGTATGGACTCTGCAGTTTTTTTCCTAACATTTATAGAGATTTAACTTTAATACAAATAATGATATATCTTAAAGTCTATACTGAGGAGTATTGTCATGACAACTATGTCTTGAAGAAAAATGACCCATGATAATAATCTGCACTACTCTTAGAGACTTTTCCGTTTGGGACTAGAACAGCTACTCCCAGTGTAGTTGGAGACCAGACTGAAAGCCTGGGTATAATGCAAGTTGTAAACAAGCTTGCTGTATTGAGTCAGTTGAGGTGTGCTGCTGAAGATCATACAAGGTATGCCTTAGGCAGAATTGCTATATCTCCCAGCCAGAACTGACTCAAGACCTTCTGTTCTTGGCTCAGGATAATTTGATTATCAGGGCTGCTTCTTGACCTCCCAGTTCTTTAATAAAATGAAAAGCCATTTTAAAATCCACTTTACATTAGATATAATGGTCATGGGTCTAAGAGAAACTTCAGGCCTGAAAATTGTTCACCCCTAGGGTAATTCTATAGGTTGGCAAGAATTGATTTTCTGTAAATGACATTCGTTTATGATATGTGTAGATGGGCACCCAGGATAGGAGAAGTGTCATGGTATTTATTCAGTCCACACATGTAGGCAGTTGTTTGATCCTCCAGTTCAGCTAGTGGTAGTGTTCTTAGGACTATGGTTGAGACTCAGCACAGTGTTTGGTCTGAAGTGCTGTATTCCCTGACTGCCCTCTGGAGCACAGTGATGTTGGAGTGCTAGGAGAAGGGACTAGGGATAAATTTTTTAGCTCTGTCACTCAGTACCTTGGAGCCTGGACAAGCATCACCTGCCCAGCCTGTTTTGCTCATCTACAGAATAGGGAAATAGTTCCTTTCTAGGCAGTTACCAATATAATAGGGGCATTTTCTTAGATTGAGCAAGCAAGTGTATGTGGAAACATGTCCAGGTGAACTTAATGAAAGCTTTAATCACCTTTATCTCTGTGTAGACCAACCTTAGACATAACAATTCTTAAGACCTTTGCTTTGCAGGTACTGTAAAGTGCATGGTATATTTTTGAGTTGCCTTCCAGTGACTCTTTAAAGAATTTCTCAAAGAATAAACAAGAAATATATTTAAAAAATAAAATCTCCAGTTTAAACCAAAAAGAATTGTATATTTCAAAATAACATAGTTTTGGATGTTGAGATAGAATTAATAAATAGAGAAATGGATATTGATTTATTTTGCTATAATAAAAACACATTAATATTCATGAACTCACAAAAATATTATAAACACATTTAATATCTAAGCCATATCCCTAGAAACTTCAATATCAGACAAGCATAATCATTAGAGTTTGAATGTGGGTCTGTGGGTTTTTAATATTGTCACAGGTCACCAGCAAACAGATGACCATTAAATAACACTGTGTCGGCTTTGTGTATCACGTTGTGCACTTTCTATGTTTTTGTCTCTGTTGATGACATAATTTATTATAATCTTTTATAAAGATTTATTCTTATTTCATATGTATGTGTATTTGCCTAAATATGAATCTCTGCACTACACATATAGTCTGCAGAATCCAGAAGAGGGCATTAGACCCCTTGGCCTGAAGTTGTAGATGATTTGAGAACTGCATGTGTGTGGTAGGACGCAAACCTTGGTCCTCTGCATGAACACGTGCTCTAAGCTGCTGAGCCATCTCTCCAGCCCATTTGCTTGTGAAGCGGGAGAGAAAGCTACTCTCTCTGTGTTTGGAAGGACTCAGAAGCAGACTCCTTCTGTTTATTCTGTTCTGTGTAGACCCATGAAATCTGTGCAGTCCCCTCGCCCCTTTACAGCAAACAACAAAGGAAGAGAGCAGGAATGTAGGGGAAGCATTTTATTTGGGGGCATGTATTGGAAGGTTTTTTGACCCTCACGTCAGAGTATGGCTTTGCTTAGAAAAAAAGAGAGATGGATAGAAGAGGTTAGTAGAAATAAAGAAAAGTCAGGGGCCTCGCCCTTCCGGAAACAGTCCATTCTCTACCTGTGCTACCTAACCTCGTGTTTCCTAGTTTCACTTTTGAATTTCATGATGCACTCTTGGAGGTTTGGGAGAAGCTTTAATGTCTTCATATAGCCAGGGTTCCTTGCCTTTCTCACCCACTCATCAGCCTCAGTAAGAATATTCTATCTCTGTCTGAGGGAGGTGTTAGGTAACTCCCCTTATGGGGGTGTGTGTTGACTGCCTCTCTTTCCATCTAATTGATCAGACTGAGAGTTCACCTCTCAGTCCACACTTTAACAGAAACTGTAGCTACCAAATTCTGATAAAAACAGGTAGTTACTTAGTTCCAGTAATGTTGCCCCTCTTACTGACTCTTCTTTTGAAGTCTTGGTTGATTTAAAAGAAGCAGGTAGTCACCAGGGAAGGTGAGCTTGTGGTCTTTGCTACAGGTAAACTGTAGATACTTGTGTTGTGCTAACTAGTGTAGTTATCTGCTCATTACCTTAAAAAACCTGGAGGACAAACTCAGTAGAGTTTAAAATAAAAACATCCCAAGACAGGCAAACTATGAATCTCAGAAACTTTCTGGAGAAGGAGGATGAAGAGAAAGACAAAATAAGCATGCCGTTTAAGGCAGCCTGGAGGTCAGACAGTGGCATACAGGGAGCACGTGCAAAGCTGGAGAACTTTCGAGGAAGAGTAAGGAAGCCCAGAGAGCATGTTTAGGTTATGGCCAGCATTTGAAAGAAACAGACAGGGAAAGGAAAGGTTACACCTTTCGTAGGACACGGAAAGTCAGGCAGGTCCAGTTGAAACTTCATGGCTGCTTGGATTGCGGGGACTCCACTCCAGTGGGGATTCCAAGAAAGAGAATCATAGCATCTCAAAAAAGACAAATTGTCCAAGCAGTCTTGTTCATAGATGAAGGTGAGCCCACCTTCTAAGGAGTATTCCATGGACCAGGTAACGGACCCACCAACCAGAACGGCACGTGTCCACACAGGCCAGAGATTGAATTGTAATACATCCTGGCTGGTTCTCTTAGATTTTCCCTCACTCTGAAGACATAGGTCTGAAATCATTTAAGATCCAGTGAAAGAATTGGAGCCTTAAACACTTCTGGCATCTCTGACGTCTGTCAAGAGGCTCAAAGATATTTCATGCATTTAGCCAAGAAAGAAAGTGATAACCTTTTTGCAGTTAACATTATTTAAATGCATCTTTAAGTGACTTTGAAATCATTGTTGACTACAGTTATCTTGCCATGAAATCAGTCTGGTTTCTATTGGAAACTTTGTATGTGTGTCAGATCCTGTCTTACCTCTGAACGAAGACAGAGCCAACCAGGCATTAAGTCAGTTCTTTGCATTGCTTTGGGACCTTTAAAGATTATTACGATTTCTGTTGTGTTCTGTATTGTTTCCTCTAGCATGGGGTTTCCTTTTAGCTGCGTCTTTAAAGTAAATATCTTAGTCATTGACTTGAGCACTCTTTTGTTTTCGAATATGCCTATGATGGATTAAAATTTCCCTTTAAACACTGTTTTTGTTGTACTCCACAATTTCTGATAAATTTTCTTGTTTTTTAGTGAAGTTTTTACCCAATTTTCCATGACCTTAAAAAAATCTACATATTATTTAGATGTATATTATTTAGTTATTGGGTTACTTAGTGTGCATAGTTACTGAGTGTATTGAGAAATTATTTCTGAGTTTGTTTTAGTTGTTAGAGAAGATGTCTTGTGGTATAGGAGGGTCTTCTGTTCAAGTGTTGCTTTCATTGGTTAAATGAATAAAGAAACTGCTTTGGGCCTGATAGGGCAGAACTTCTTTACCCCTTCCATTTTCCATTTCCTTACTTTCTCTCCACTCCAACCTATCTCTTGCCTTATTTCTTTTTCCTTCCTTCTTTTAAATATGGCCCTACATACCATTCTAGCATTATAGTTTTGTGTGATTTTTGTAGCTATGTTTTTATGCACTGGTTTCCTGCTTCCTTGGTCCCTCAGCTCAGACAGGGAGGTAGCATTCTGCAGTAACGTGTTTGAACCACTGTCTTGCACATCCCAGTGACATTGCACTTGATGCCTGTTGCCTTGCTATGCCCTAGGAAAGGCTGGGGAAGACGTGAGACTATGGGCAATGTCACAGAAAGCTGCAAGTCATAATGTTTGCGTGCATTAAAAAGCACTTCTTAGGAGTGTGAGGAATGTGGACCATAGAAGAGTGTGTTAGAAGGAGAGTGAGAATTGGAAGGTTTTCATGGAAAAGTGAAACTCCGCTGTACTGTCACACGGCTTTTAAGACAGACAGCAACAGTCATGGCTGTGTGGCAGGTGCAAAGCATACCTTGTGCATCACTTCCAGGTTGGTGCCACATCGTTGTAAAGCTGCACTTTCTGAAAGAATTTTGCTATAGTATTGATTTTAATATCTGTCAGTACAGTAACCTTCCTTGAGTCTATTTTGTACTGTGTTGCAGTACAGCTTCTTAGTATGCTATTGCCTGCACTTCCTTCCTCAGAGGAATTTATAGCAACTGTATTCTTACATGGATTAACAATTCATCTTTTTCCTCTATTTTTGCTGTAGGATAAGAAATGGATTCTCAATCATGAAGATGTTTCATTGGGAGCACTACTGGGCAAGGTAAGCAGTCAGCTGAGCTAAATAAAACATTTTATATCAACCATGAGCACTTCACATTGCCATTCAAAGCATTTTTTTAATATTCTGTCACATGTCAAGGTACATATATACTAATTATTTAATCTAGAAGATAGTATCATATCTCCTAGAAATCTTCTGACTTTCCTTGAGATAGTTGTGTGATGATCTTCAAAAGGCTTATGGTGATTCTTATCTTTAATAATAGTGTATATTTTCCCTGGAAGGTCAGAGCCATAATAATGGTTTTATCAAAACCAAAAACTGTTGAATGAAGGAAAGAAACTTTGAGGTAGTGAAAGTTTAATTGAACCTTCAGTAGTCTCTTTGCTTCCAGTTGTATTCAGTAATTCAGAAAAAGTGAAGTGTTGCTTCTTGGACTGTCAGGAAAGTTCCTAACCCTACAATATCCTGACATGAAAACAATGTGGGCCGGGAACATGGTGTAGGGTTAGAGGTGCTTCCCTCAAGCCTGGACACCCGAGTTCAATACCAGGAGCCTACATGACCTCTACATGTATGCTGTGGAACATATGCATTCCCCCATAGGACAGATGGAGGCAGGAGAAGAAATATGTTTATCTGGGAGAAGTATAAGTTTATCGAAATATTGTGGGCAAGATGTATTTTATTTCAAATACCTATTTTGTAACTGGCTATGTTAGTGGTGGGTAAGGATGAGTCTTAGGCAGTGAAAGTTCCTTTTCCTGCCATTTTGTTTGAAGTTTCCTCCAAGTCAAAGTCCATATTGAAATGCATTATTTCCGAAAATAAAGGCAGTCTAATCAAATAGACTCTTCACAGATCTGTAAATCATTATTATTCAGGTTCTAGTGAATAAATAATAGTTTGTCATTGACTTAATTGTAGATATTTCTTTGTGAAATTTGAGTTGAGTTCAGCTTCCTGATGCACTGTGAGAAATAAAGTAAAATTTAGATATTATTATTAGTAAGTTTTTATAGAATTTGTATGTGATCAGTGCTAGACTCAACTGAGGTCTGACATTTTAAGTATTAAAGGATCCATTTTTATTCAAAAGTGAACTTGACCATTTCCTGCAGTTTTCAAACAGCATGCAGTTCCTTGCTGAAGTCCTCCCCTTGGCAGGACTCTTAGCACTTGCTGTTTAAGAGCTGTTTCCAAATGGCAGCATCAGGAAACCTGGAAACCAGGAAAACAGGTTTTGTTTGCTAATAAATTTTAGTAAGTTAATGTCCAAGAACCTAAGCTAAAAGAAGCAGCTATGTTTACTCTGAGGCGCTCTCCTAATTCAGAAGAAAATAGTCCTAAATATGGTAACAGTATTGCTGGGGTAATCCAATAGCAGCAGTTTGGTTCAAAGTTACTACAAAGAGACTAATTTCCTTGAAAATACAGGTAAATGATAAATTTTAAAACCAAAACACTGAAGTAGACTATGTTTACAAGGACAGATTTTTTTTAGTACTAAGAAAAAATATTTTTAATTCAGGAAAATCTAATTTTTTATTTGTTTGTTTTGAGACATGTATGGCCCTGGCTGTTATGTAATTTGCTATGTAACCAGGCTGGCTTTTTTACTAAGGCAATTTCATAGAATATTTACTTTTTAATGACTAGGCATGTAAGTCTCAACAAGTTTAAATATTTTAAAGAAAGTTCTTTTAAAGAGATATTATTTGGCTTAACTAGCGTTTTAAAATACTGGAACATAATTTGTCATTAATATTTTACTACCTTTTCTAACCATTTTTGTACGCTGAGAATGCATGAGTAGAAAGAGAGCCAGACTTTTCAGTAGTAATTGTTAAGTAACAGCAGAAATTAGCTTCTTCATTCAGAACCATAGCCTTAAACCGGAGTTACTCTAGAATTGGCATTTAAGTCATCCAGCACTTACAGTATGCCTGTGATGTATCACACACTCTCCTGGGTGCATGGTGTACGTACAACAAGCAGAGAAAATCCCTTGTCTCTATAATCTTATGCTCTGACCAGCAGGGGAAAGTCAGGCAACTGTGACGCACCGAGACAGACACCTTTTATGTTAGAGGGCACTGAGTCCTGAGAAAAGTGGAGCGGCTTGGGATGCGTGTTAGAGTTGCCGTTCTTAAAGGAAATAGTCCTGGCAGATCTTATTACTGATTACCTTTGAATTAGAACTTGCCAGAACCACCACCAAGCCGTGTGGACAGCTGCCAGTGAGGGTTAGGCAAAGTGATTAGTCAGTGCAGAACTCACCTGCCAAGGAAAAGACTCAGTTTGGTTATGATCAAACAAGTAAAGGCAATTATAGGAGGAAGTCAGCAAGGTGAGGAGGATGCACTTGATACAGGGCCTGCCTGGGTTTCCTAACACCTTTAACTCCCAGCCTGCGTGTGGAGCTGGCCTGTGACTTTCTGGAGAGCAGCACAATTAACTTTGGGAAGGTGGCTCTGGGCATTAGGTGAGAACTGCAGTGAGATGAGTGAAAACCGGTGCTAGGGCGGGGTTGCAGCTGGGAGGAAATAAATTTAGATGCATTTTGAAGTTGAGCCAGTTGTATATCTTAATGGATGTTGTAGGGATTGAAAGGGAGACAGAGGCCAGCTCTAAGTGGAGCAGGTTTCTAGAAACAAAATTGAAAGTGTGTGACACATCAACTTTATTAGATTTCTGCAAGACAGCGAGGAAAGGCAGCTGAGTAACAAGCGCTGAGGTTAAACAAGATGACTATTCCAGATATGGAGTAGTTGGGTGTGGGCCTAGATAGAGAAGAGGGTAAGAACTGAGCCCTGGTCATTCCAGCTCCAAGAGGCTAGGGGGAGAAAAAGCAGTCCTCAAAGGAAGTTGTAAAAAAAAGAAAAAAGGCAAACAATTAGGAAGGCAGAAAACCAGGAGCTGTTATTAATACTTAGAAACGAAGAGAAGCTAAAACAGGGAGCGGAGACTGCTGCCTGGTGTCAGGTGCTGGAGGGGAGTCAGGGGAGCTCCTGACTAAGAATTAACCATGGCTTTGCAAATGCTAGTAGTGGTGATGGCTACGCAATTTTGTCGCAGCCCAGTCAGGGTGATTTAAGAGAGGCCTGAGATTAGTGAGGCTGTGACTCCATCTCTGCCGCTAATGCAATGGCATGGGCAGCCGCATCGACAGCTATTCTGTAAGAGAAAGAACAGCATGTTGGTCTGTAGCTGGGAAAGAACGCATTGAAGGCTTTCAGATCTGTGCCATGTAAGGACAACGTGAAATGCTCGCAGTGCAACATTGACACATGATGTCCACACATAAACTCCGTGTCGCATCTGTGACTCAGGGAGGAAGATGGTGGGCAGATATGTGACTGAGAGTCCAGTGATTTCATTGGATTTACTTTGGGGTTTGTTTTGTTTGGTTTTTGTTTCCGAAGCAACAGCAGCAGCTAAGAATGAGGGGAGTGTTGAAAAGAGAGTAGAGTACAAACCGGTTACCGGAAAGACTGGGATTACAAATAATCTAAAAAGCGGCCAAGCCATAGTAAGGGCCGCAGAGGTTTTTGTCGTGAGTTTACAGTTGATGAGGTGGCAGGGCTCAGGGCTTTAGCCATGTCAGAGCAGGTGGAGTGGCAGTGAACAAAGGGAGTGTTCTCAGTGGGTGACAGCCATGATGAGGGATAGTGGAGACAGCCCAGTGACAAAGCCTGGAAGCTGGGAATTCTAAGAACAGAGGACAGAGTTCTGGTTTAAAACCAGTAAGAACCTAAGGGATACTGAAAAACGAGCTCTTTGAGAAGGTGTTAGTCATACTGATCTTTCCTGCAGTGTGGATTTCTTCTCTTCCTAAATGCATCGACTATAAGGCATATGCATCAAAGTAGATGCCAGCTGTAGAGGAACGTTACCAGTGTTGGTACATGTGATGAGTGTGTTAGTTCCCCACTGGTGATGCTAATGCTTGAGTGAGCCTCCTTTCCACCCTGGCCAAGAACCTGTTTCTGCAGCAGACCTGACTGGTGGATCAATGCCAACAGTTCCCTCTCAGAATCTTTGCTTTGTCTTTAATCACAGTGATCTTAATTTAATAAAATAGAGTGCTTAAGGGGTAAAGTAGTCGGTGGGAGAAACCCTCTGTACTTACGGCAGTGTTAATGTGGGGTTCTCCTTTTGCCAAAGCCAAGCATTGAAATAACCCAAGTTTTCTCTAGTAAAAATTAACCTGGACGACTGTTGCCCATAATTACTACGATCCCAAGATAGTAATAAACAACGCGGAAGTCCGGTTAACTCAAAATACTTCATTTTATGCTCTCTTGAATTTTTAGCAAAGATTTGCGGGTTGTCAGACATGTCCAACAATGCTTCTATCCTTTTCAGGGGAATTTTGGTGAAGTATATAAGGGCACACTGAAGGATAAAACTGCTGTCGCTGTTAAAACATGCAAGGAAGATCTTCCTCAGGAACTAAAAATAAAGTTTCTACAGGAAGCCAAGTGAGTTCTTTAAAATAATATAAAATTTGTGTTTGTAATTCACTGTATTAATCAATCTGTTGTATTAAATTCACTGTGAGGTGAGTTTTAAAACATCTCCTGAGCTCTGATTAGCCCAAGTAGAAGTCAGCACCTCTATGACCTTCCGGAGTGAGCACTTTCATGGTGAGGGAACAGTTTCTGGTTTGAGCTAGCCTGGAGACCAGTTAGTCAGGCATGGTAGCAATGGACCATCAGTAGCGTAATTATTCTCCACGTCCTTAAAAGCACTGCAGCATTGTTTATTTTACTACACATATGTGTTTATATGTAGTGCTGTAGTTACATTTACATATCTCATTTTACCTTTAGCTGTATTTACATATCTTGTACTCTTTCTGGGTATTATACATGTGATTCCTTTCTCAAGAATCTCAGATTTCTTTTTCTGTTTTGTGTCTGGTATTTGTTAAAAACAAAACAAAACAAAACAAAAACCCTTTCTTTTTAAGGTGGCTTTCTTCTCTATATTATATTCTTAACTAAAATTGAATGGTCCATCTTACCTATCCGTGTTCCGCAGATAGCTAAAACTAATCTGCCTATTTATGAGATCAGTTATACCAATTGCATATTTAAAAATGAAAGTATAATTTGAGCAGGGTAAATTAAATAAAAGTATGGATGGGAGATGAAGGAATGATGGGTGAGGAGATCAAGAGACGGCAGGGTGAGGGAATTTAGCGCATTGTGTGGATGTCTTCTTGCACTTCTCCAGTCATAGTCTAAGTATGTCTGTGGCCATGGAATAAAGTTAAAAACTAAGTACTTAAATGCTGTCTGAGGAATTAAGTTGTAGTCTTTTCATGTGTGTTATTGGAAATTCTGTGGACAGTCAGCAGGTGTTTAACAGTGCTTCAAAACATGTTTCTTACTTTTAAAATTGTGATTACTCTGTAAATTAAAAGGTTTAATTTATTTTTAACTGAAATTATGAAGTGTGATATTAGACATATAAATTCTGTTCTCTAAAGCTTCTGGCTATTCCTCCGTAGCCATCATCTCTATATAGCTGGCTGTTCTTACATCAGCTACAGCATATAGCTGGCTGTTCTCAAATCAGCTACAGCATGTAGCTGGCTGTTCTCACATCAGCTACAGCATGTAGCTGGCTGTTCTCACATCAGCTACAGC
>LOEQ01003428.1:103362-130197 GCA_001685075.1 Bramus lutescens
TGTTCTCACATCAGCTACAGCATGTAGCTGGCTGTTCTCACATCAGCTACAGCGTATAGCTGGCTGTTCTCAAATCAGCTACAGCATATAGCTGGCTGTTATGTGCAGTTTCTTCATTACCGTCTTTCAACATTACAAATGTCATTTTGGTTTTTTGATGTTGTTGTTTTGTTTTGTTTTTCTTTTTCTTTTTTTTTATTTTAAGACAGAGTTTTTCTTTGTAGCTCTGGCTGTCCTGAAACTCTCTTTGTAAACCAGACTGGCGTCAACACACAGAGAACTACTTGCCTCTGCCTCATGAGTGCTGAGATTAAAGGCATGCACCACCACCATCCGGCAACATTTTGTATTAAAGTCAAATATTCTTCAAGCTTGACTTCTAATTTTTATTAGAAATTTTGCTAAGTCATTGCTAGTATTTTCTTTATCTCTAGATTTTTCCTAGTTTATTTTCATTTATGGATCATTATTTTATCTAAAATGTTTTACTTAAAGTTTGTTCTTTATTTGTGAATGCACAAAATATGTTTTCTAGTTTTTTTTTCATTTTCATATGAAAGAATGTGTCAGTTTTCCCAGAGGAGTGAATAATAACATCACGGTAAAAGGGGTTCTGTTCTGTTTTTAACCCATGCTTGAAGTCCTGCTACGGGATGTTTCCTGCTGTGCAACGAAATACTATGCTTATCCAAATGACCACACCAAATGAGCCTCAGCCTCGGTTGAAACTCTTACTTGATCACTTCTATTAGGCCATTTTTAAAGAACTCATGTTTTTGCCGTCTGAAACCTCTCATGTAGTGAAGTGATGTCAGTAATATTTGCCAGCGTGGGATGATTTGAGGATGACTAGATGTTTTGAAGCAAATTCCATGTGTCATTCTTAATTAGCCTGATTATTAAGCATCGGAGTGGGTACTAATTTTTAAAGAAGTATTTAAGGATGATCAGCTCATTTGCACTTGTGCTATGCTGCCCATATTTATCAATACCCGTTGATATGCATTTAGCTTATCAGTATTTTCAAGTCATACTGATATTTTAAAATTTGAGTTATGATTAAAGTTTATTATAATTGCACACATTATGGTAATGATTATAATAAACTTTGTTTTATTTAACTGATAACCTTATATACTTTTTTCACATCTAGAATTCTCAAGCAATATGATCACCCCAATATTGTCAAACTTATAGGCGTGTGCACACAAAGACAGCCTGTCTACATCATTATGGAACTGGTCCCAGGTAATGCTATTTGAGCGATTTACTTGATGACATTTTAATATCATGTTTTATTGCATTTTTGTGTTCAATCTTTTTGCTATTTCCTTGTAAAGTTTTCAAGGAGTTTTGCATGACATTTTCCTGATAACAAAGCCTACAAAAAAGCTCAATATTTTTATAGTTTCTTGAAAAGCCAACATTTTTTGAGACAGATTCTTTTTTAGACTGTAGTTACACATGGAGTTCAGTTATATATAATGTTTATGTGTAAAAGGGTGCTTAGAAAAACTGAGTGTTAGTGTGACTTGCAGGAACCATCTTCTGTTTTGTCCTTGTCTGTCATTTCAAAATCCATCTCCACATTCTTTTATGGCCACTTGTGAACTATGTGTTGTGTTCATGTGTGGCTACCACAAGGCTGGGAATCTTCTCAGGACAGTTTCATGCCTCTAGCTCTTAACAACTTATAGCAACAAACATGGGCAGCCTCAACTGACATGGTCTGTTTAAGGTTTTTCTTGGTTCTCTTTCTCTCTGTTGTGGACAAATACAGAGATAAACAGTTTACAGTGCTTCATAACACAAAAGCATTTGCTTGGCCCTTTTAGTATCTACCTCACTTATTTTAAAAGAAGAAATTTTTTCTTTTAAAAAAAGGAATTTGAAAATTATTTGTAACTGTAACCCAGTGCTGTAGATTCCTTGGTCAATGTGGCCTGTAGAATGCTTCCACTGGTTCAGGTTAGCATTCCTGTCTCATCACACTACTTAGTCTGCTGCTGAAATATTCCATCTATTAACATAATTGCAGCACACATAGATTCACACTAACTTAATCAAAATGGCACTGTCGGTGATCTGTACGCGAACGAGCACATTCTAGAAACTTAGGAACGATTGAATAGCATAGAGTTATTAGAATAGGATGTGTAAGCAGAAGTGCATGCTGAGGTTAGTAAGCAAGCTCTTAGTTAGTAAGAAATGCTACCCCCAAAAAAGCTTAGATTTGGGAGTAGGCCAAATGTGAAGAAAAGTAACTCATTAGCATGGGTGCCAGGTTCAGATGGCAAACATGAGCTGGATAAAACCCAAGAGAGTTGTGTAGAATAGCCAGACACACGTATGGCAGTGCAATGGCACGTATTCTCTGCTGCTCTGTACTCGTTATGAAAGGGAACGCCTTCGAGGCAGCAGGCTGTGGTCTTTCTGTGCCACAGCATTGCTCGTGTCTTGACTTTTTCTGTTCATTTGACTTGTGATTGTTTCCTAATTACCAGTCACTTCTACCCATCTGCTGCCATAACTGTAAAATTTATGTGGTTTATCTGATCAGTATTTTGGTATATTTTCTGTGCTTGTTTCCTTTTTCTTTTCTTTTCTTTTCTTTTCTTTTCTTTTCTTTTCTTTTCTTTTCTTTTCTTTTCTTTTCTTTTCTTTTCTCTCTTTACTTTGCAAACAGCGCTCAAGCACTTTCCACTCCTGTGAACTTCCTTGGAGATAAAACTCAGCAGTATAATTCATTCAACTTGATGCCTGCTTTGATTGACAAGTGTGTAGCTCGTAATAAACTTCTGGCATCTAGGAGCTTAAAGTTTATTACCTCACCGTAGTGTCCATTAGAAGTTGAATCTTGACTGGATTTTCTCAAGCCTTTTTAACAATGTGAGGCTAGCTCTTATCTGGGGACTTTTGGGACTAGTCTCCTATCAGGATTGCTCAGGTATGGGCAGACTCCTGTCCTGTCTGTATGGCCTGGGGTTCCCACATGCACTGTGTGTCTTCATATCACATGTTTGGCCTGCCGGATACTCCATGGGTATTAGATTTCTCAGATTTACATTTTCCTTACCTGCTGGGGATTTGTTGTGATGAGACTGAATCCACTTAGATAATCGCCCTGGGAGAAGGTCAGCTCTGCCACCTGACTGAAGATATGTATAAGAGTGATATCTAATGTTTATAGTATCTTGGGATTAAGATGGGGCATGTGTGTAACACCATCTTTCTGTCCTGCCTACCACAGTAGATTTTGCTACATTTTCTAAAAAAGTAGTTTTGTTGTGGAATCTAAAACCCTATTAATGAGCTTTCCTTGCAAGTTTATATTAAGCCCATTGGTTGATATGCAATTAAAATGTGCCTTTTGTCCATGCATGATTCTGCAGCTTGATGATTGAGTCATTTGGAGAATATCAGGTCATTGGCATATACAGATCTTTCTAATAGTGACACAGTTCATTATATAATATCCAAGGAGCACATTCATTAATGTCACATGTAATCTCATTAGGAAAGTAATAGGGACACTCTCAGGCTCATAGTAACAAAAGCATGTTTTCTAAAATTTTAATTTTAATTTTAATTTGAAAGACTTTGTTTTAATCCCTGGCCATAAAACTTATTAGGCTTCTTCTTAAAAAAGTGAAGCTCACTTCACTTTTGAGAAAATAACAGCTAAACATCTTCACTTCTTGTAACCATGATTTTTTTCTTTCCTTTCTTTTTAAAAACTGACTTAATGGGATATGTTTGATGCACAGACTAGTGTGTATAAAGTATTTATTTATTGACATGTATATAATCCTTTGAACCCTTTACCCCGACAAGGCGATGGACATATCTGCCACCCTCCTATTCTCTGTTC
Source organism: Bramus lutescens (assembly GCA_001685075.1). Classification (NCBI taxonomy): domain Eukaryota; kingdom Metazoa; phylum Chordata; class Mammalia; order Rodentia; family Cricetidae; genus Bramus; species Bramus lutescens. Next base: position 107,234 of record LOEQ01003428.1, read on the forward strand.
CCTCCCTGTGGTTCCTCCTTGGCTTTTCTGCAGCACCCCAATCAGCCACTGGCACACTGCCTGTCCTGTTGGTTAGTATTTCTTAAACCTTTGTGAAAATAGCATCATATAGTATATATTTATTCTTTTTTCTAAAGTCTTGTTCTTAGAATAATTATGAGATTAATTTACTTTTATGTTTTACTTTTTACTTAGCATACAAAGTAATGGTTTTTTGTGTGACATTTTTCTACGTATTGTTGTACCTTGCTTATATTCATCCCTTTCTCGTCCCTGCCCTTGTCCATTCTTCATTGGTCCTTTCATTCTCCTAAATAGCTTTTCTCCAGCTTTCGTTGTGTATGTGTGTGTGTGTGTATGATACTTTTGCCTAACATTTTATAATTTTTACAATATTTTGATTGATGGCTGTCATTTGTTCTACCCATGTTATTATTGTATCCATTTCAAACAAGGTAGTAACCGATTTGCAACTGTCTAGTGTGCAAACCATTTCTGAAATGTATCTGAAAAGATTTCAATGGCCCTGCCCTTGTCAGAGAAATAAGCCCTCTGGAATCGTAAAGCCAAGTATGTATTTGAGAATTCCAGTTTAAAGTGAATATTCCAAGATGACCCTGTCTTCATTTACATTGTCTCTTGAGTTTTGAATACTTTACCTGCTTGCTTCCTGATTGTTGGGTAAATAAAACTGAAGGTCAGTACTAAATAGCAGTGGGGAGCAGCAACAGGAGCAGGAAGGTTTTTCCATAAGATGACCCTCATTTCGCAACTCAAATGAAGGCATGGGTTTCATTTTGGTTTTTGACAAATGATGGACTTAAGGAATGCTTAGAGTCCAGGCAGCTGTTGCTTGTTCGTATGCCTGGTCAGATCCGCACTGCTGCAGAGTGCACAGCAGGCATCGGCTCGAACAGTGGACGACCAAGTACAACAGTTTAGGAAGGCCTAAAGGCCTCTTCACTGGAGTTTGGCGGCTACCCCTTCTCTTGAATTCATATCTTCCTGAAGTGAGGGAATATTGGTTCTCAGGTCACACAGAAACTTGGCCTTTGACAAACTCACAAAGTTAACTAAATTTAAAGATGACTTATACCTTTAACACTCTTAGGATTATTGTAGAGTTTTATGAAGGTTTTGGATATTATAAAAATATATCTCAGTTTAATAGTATTATTTAAAAGACAAAAGCGAGTTCATTCCATATCTGTCGTCTGAGTATTTGGGGTTAGGAACTCAGACACGGTTATTAATGTCTATCTCATAAGCAAGCACCTCTGAGCTTCTGGAGAAACCTTTCAGTTGCTGGAATTCATCCTTTTAATTACTCTGCTCTGTAATTTCTGCAGCTATGTTTCAGTACATTTTTTGCCAAAGGAGTAAATTATTTTAAAAAGTAAGAATTTTACTCTCCTTCATGTTGAACTTTAATGTTTTCATTTGATTTTAACATTATCAGTTTCAGGCATGTGACCTCACGGCTATGAAGTCAGCTGAGAAATCCTTTGCACTGACAGCTGCAGGTTACTTGGTAACTAGGCCCTGACATCTGTTTCTTCCTCTCTTCATAGAGAAAGGGCAAACCCAGCTGACAAGGACTAAAGCATGGCTCCTGACTCACTAAAAGAGAGCTGAAAGTATGAAGAGACATGTTTCCTTACTTAAAGTTGCCAGTTAAATATCACTCCTCAGTAGCCAAGTAAAAGGGCAGGAAAGTAATTCTCAAATTAATGTTCATATAAAGCTAGTAGTTGGTATATCTGGTTTAATTTTTTCATGTTTTGAGATAGGGTTTCCCCATGTAGCCCTGGCAAGCATACTACTCATTTTGTAGATCAAATTGACCTCCTACTCACTAACACATGCCTGCTTCTGCCTCTGCCTCTAGAGTGCTGGAGTTACAGGCATAAGCTACCATATTGGTATGAAGTTTTTAATGTTACAAAAAAATCCTAATTCTGTGGAATTTATTTTACTTTTTTGTATATGGTAGAATAAATTTGATAATCTATGTTAATATAAACTGGTTCACTGAAGATTTCAATTTGAGAGACTGAATGATTCTTTTACTTGTTAGCTGATACTGTAAATTACATATTTGCTTGAATTTTATAATCCAAGTATGAGTGTGCCTAGTTGGCATTATTAGTATCGCAGGTGATACTTTTGATGGAACACGAGACATTGCATGAACTTCAGTAAGATGGCATCTAGTAGCCTGTTTCTCCCCTGCAGCTGTTTGCTGCTGGTAGCCTAAGGCAAACACGATGAGATAGCTGACAGTGGCCAGCTTTGCACAGGTCAGCAGGACTAGCATCTGCTGACATAATCAATAACCTGTTGACATCCCACCCCTGCCTGTGTCTCCTTGAGTCTGTAGCTCCCTTCTAGTGACCACGCCCTTCTTTAGTGGGTGTTGTTTTCAGAGGTTGAGTAAAATGCCAAAGACATCAAAAGAAGAAAAACATTGCCTGTCTGGAAGAGGCCTTAAAGAAGCGGATGCTGGTGCGTTGCCATGGGCACCAGCTCCCAAGGACACTGCAGCAGAGTTTTCATTACTCATGTGCTTTGTGCTCTGTCACGGCGGGTGTGCCTGTGAGTAGGCAGCGCCCTTGCAGAGGCGGCTGGCGTGGTGAGCAGCATGATGTGTTCTCTGTCTACCCTTGCTCTGAGCTCCTGTTTTCAAAAGGACTTAATGGTACTTGAAGATCCTTGATGGAAAGGACAGTGTGGGAGTTATTTGCGTCCTTCTGTACATATAAGCGTTCCTCAGTTTTCTGATGAGTTTTATCATTTAGAGGCATCATTTTTATGTGTTCATAATTATACTTGTAGAAGTCTGAGACTTGCCAGAGATTAACAAGGCTTCAAATAATATTTTAAATAAGAAAAATTGCTTTATTAATGACAGTTCAATTTTTGATTTTTTTGAGACAGGGGTTCTCTAGTTCCTAGCTGCCTGGGAACTAGCTCTTGTAGACCAGGCTGGCCTCAAACTCACAGAGATCCACATGCCTCTGCCTCCCAAGTGCTGGGATTAAAGGCATGCACCACCACCATTCGGCCTATAGTCTACTTACTTTCATGCAAAAACTGATAAATTTTGATGAAAATTGCTGAAATTTAAAAAGACCTTCATATAAAATTAAGTTTTATTTGCTTATTTTGCCAACAAATAGTTTTCCCCAGTAAACTATGCTGTGCATATTAATCTGGGAATTTCTGTTACTGGAATTATAAGAAACAGTTATTGAGACAATTGGAAGCTGGAATTATTAGACTATTTAAACTCAATTGAACAGAAGTTTTTAATACGACTGCATTCAAGGCAAAGGTAAAAACTGTGTGTGTTTCTTTGCTTTCACTGAAATGCTGTAGGTACTCACTGAGACACTATTATGTCCATACCAGATAAAAGCCCCTTTTCAGCAGTAGCTGACATTATTGTAATACTGTTCTTCCTTACATTTTAATATGGTAATTTTTATTTAAAATCAAAAACTCAAGCACATATGAGTAGGAGAAGCTGTCTGTTTATCTAGCCTTAGCCTTTACCCAAGAGTGTAGGGCAGTGGCCCTCAAGGATAATAATGCTGTGTGCATATAGATGAGACAGGCCTCATCAAAAGTTAGGAAGTGGGGTGTGGAGGGTCACACGAGGTCGACACTCAGCAGACTGCATATGAAGTCATTTCGGTTTTTTCTTGACCATTCCTGCTGGGAACACCCATTTTACCTGTCAGCAGAAGTAGCCTTCTAGCAGTGCCATTGAAACGGTGTTCTTGACAACAAAGAGCAGAATGTGAGTCTTCTGGTCCCCATGTTAGTCTGTTCATGAAGGAATGACAAGCCTTGCCTGGTGTGATGCTGGTTCAGGTGGGAGCTAAGAGAAAAGAGGATCTCATAGTCTGTGACGGCTGCTCCTAACTGGTCCTACGTGTACCAAGTTTTCAGTGTACATACTGTCCAGTCCTGCGCTTTTGCTGGTGTGTTCTTAGAACTGCACTTGGAACTGTTCTAAGGCCTTGGGCTGGACTTGGGCTGAAAAGCAGAACAGGGCACCTCCTCTTATCTTTATCTGTAGTTTTTAACCCCTTTGTAAAATAGTGTCTGTGTATTCAGAAACTATATCAAAGAAAAATCTCAATTTTGTCAAAGATGTGGACCTTATGTATTAATATTTATGGAGGTCAAACGCTGGCCTCAGCAATACTAGTATTCTTTCAGGTGGATGTACTGAAATGCTCTTATAACTAGGGCCTCTGTTGACCTCTCAGCCGTCTTCACAGAAAGTTACTGAATGTCCATGGTGTGACAAATGTGAAATGCCCCTTGACCAGAATAAAACTGACCAAAACCACTTCCACTAAAAGAAGTATGCCCCTATCTGCTAGGACAGGAGGTAGACTAAGTGTGCAGTGGAGTCAGTGCATGGGGTGGATAGAAAGTGTAGAAACTTCAGGGTTAGAATCCTCAGTGTGGGCGAGACAGTTGAGTAAAAGCTGATGGCAGTGAGGGACCAAAGCAGATGGGTTTCAGCAACTGAGCATCCCTGGCTTCTGGAGCATCTGGAGGAGGAGAGGGGATGAAGTAAGAGTGTCAGGAGATGAGGTGCAGGAGGAATGGGGTTCATAAGTAGAGCCTTGAAGATTAGAGTGAGGATGTCTATCAGTTTGAGCTATTGGTGATAATTACTTTGAAATGAACAGGTTCCCACTTTCCTTTTCATCTGCCCAGGGAAATACTGTGGGTGGAACCTTCATCCTGTCAAACAAATACAGTGGAAGATTCTCAAGGTTTCCCAGGCCCACTTGACTGTATCAGGTGATATCATGTGAATATTTTTACTGTTTTGTCCTCTTTGATAAGTTTGAAAAAACTTAAAGGAGGTCCTTGGTATTCTAGTTGCTTCCTGCTTAACTTGTCTCTAGCAAGATTAGTTACTTGTAAAAATTTCATGTTTTCTTTCCTCTTTTCCTCAGGAGTTCTCTGATCATACTTAATGTCTCCTCATGGGTTTCTTCTTGTTTTACCTTATAGATTTTCAGATACTATATAATATGAAATATCTATCTCAACAAATTCATTGTGAGGGTTGCACTTTATGCTGAATGTTATATAGCCTCTTGTCATTGGAAATGAGGAAATAATATTGGAAACCTTTGTAACACTGGCACTGTGGAAATGTCATTGCCTTATTGACCTTCATCTGCCCTTCCTGTAGAACTAACATGGATTATCATTATTACTATTTATAGGTGCACATGTCAATTCCCGACACAGCTGTGGCTGAGATTGAGTGCCCAATAAACCCCTTAGGAAATTAAGTCATTGCTGGAGAGATTAAATTTGCCTGTGTTTTTCAGTGTCAAACTTGGAAAATGGCAGAATGTGCCATCAGGTGAAAGCATTGTGAGTGGTGTTAAAGAAATGACTGTGTAGCACAAGAGATACTTGCCTAAGACAGTCCGGCCTAGTGCCTGCTGCAGACTGTAGATAAGCCTGTAGGGCATGTTCTTAATTAGTAAAATAAAGGCAAAGAACTCAGCCTATTGTGTGTGGAGCCATCCCTGGGCTTGTGGTCCTAGGTTCTATAAGAAAGCAGGCTGAGCAAGCATAGGAAGCAAGCCAGTGAATAACTCTGCTCCATGGCCTCTGTATCATTTCCTGTCTCCAGATTCCTGCCCTATTTGAGTTCCTGACTTGGCTTCCCTCAGAGGACTATGATTTTGGATATGTAAGCCAAATAAACCCTTCCTCTTATAGTGGTTCAAATAGGAATGACCCCCATAGACTAGTGTGTTTGAATGATTTGCATATAGGGAATAACTCTATTAGGAGGTACGGCCTTGTGAAGTCACTGTGGCCTTGTTGGAGGATGTGTTTCACTGTGGGGGTGGACTTCGAGGTCTCAGATGCTCAAGCTAGGCCTACTGTGGCCTTTTCTTCCTTCTGCCTATTCTGCCTGCCAATCTGGAACTAGGACTGTCAGCTACCTCTCCTGCTCCTTGTCTGCCTTCATGCTGCCTTGCTTTCTGCCATGATGATAATGGACTAGACCATTAGCCAGCCCCAGTTAATGTTTGCCTTTATAAGAATTGCCACAATCTCGGTGTTTCTTCTCAGGAGTAGAAAAGTAAGGCATACAAACTGAATATAGATTATATTTTCATTTTGCTGGGCTATTAGATTCCTATGTGCCCAGATAATTTATGATAGGTGGTACATGCTATTTTGAAATCCGTCAGTGTTTACAAAGCATTTGAGCTTAGGTGGTTAAATAGCTACAGATGGCCTGAGGACTCTCTATTTTCTTCTCCCTTTGGCTTGTCCATCCTAGGTCTAAACATGCAGTTAGAGATTGCTCCAAATGTAGCGCAACACGAAGTTGTAAATCTCAATTAAAATACTGTGAGAATTTTATGATATTCTTTGTCACTCAATTTCACAGTTCCCTTACCTGAACTTTGAAGATGATGATGTCATATCACAGGGTTAAAAGATTAGATACACCCATCAGAATACTAGTGACTTTTAAATAGTTATATAAAAGAGCAGGTGCTGCTAATACATGAATCAGTATATTTGGAAGCATGAACATTTTAGATTCTTTAAGAAAAGATACATACACATAAACACAGTGGAATTACAATAGCAGCTTTCCATGAACTATATTGTATGTGGAAGTTTCCTGTCTCAGAGCCTCTTGGTCCCAAGTACCCAGCAGCCACTTCTCAAATTACCACACAGTGGCTTAATATAACTTAGAAATGCTCAACCAATAGCTCAGACTCATTATTACCTAGCTCTTAACATCTTAAGTTAACCCATGTTCCTTATTTATGCTCTGCCACTTGGCAGTACATTTTCTCAGTACAGCATGCTCATCTTGCTCTCTCCACGTCTGGCTTGCAACTCCTACTGTGCCCTTCTTCCAATCATCCTCAGTTTGATCATCCCACCTCTACTTCCTGTCTGACTGCTGACCAATCAGTGTTTTACTAAACCAATTTGAGTAACAAATCTTTATAGTGTGAAAGAGGATTATTCCACAGCACTATATATTTCATCAAATTCAGATAGAAATATAGAGGATAATATTTTTTGGGGGGTTGGTTTTGGTTTTGGTTTTTTGATACAGGGTTTCTCTGTAGCTTTGGAGACTGTCCTGGAACTAGCTCTTATTGACCAGATTAGCCTTGAACTCACAGAAGTCTGCCTCCCTCTGCCCCCAAGTTATGGGATTAAAGAAAGGAGTGCACCACCACCGCCTGGCTCGAGGATAATGTGTTTTTAAAATGCAATATAAAATGTGTGTAAGAGAAATGTAATTGGGAGGCAGATGGTCCAATCAGAATCATAGGTGATACATTCAGTTGATAGTAGAATGTGATAGAATCGAGTTTAGAAGACAAGTAAGTAGTTATAGGTGGTTTGAAGCCAATTCAAAGGCTCTCAGCATAAGTAGGAGTGAATTGGATAACAGTTCCTGAAATCTGTTGCAACTTAGCAAACCAGAGTATGCAGGGCAGGTTTAAACAATAAAATATTTGGATGAACTATCTAAACCTCTTTTACTGGAGATGAATTTATAAAGAATTTAATTTAATAGTTAAGGACTATGAAGACTAGTAGTCGAGTCTTAAGTTAGAGTTCTGGCAGTATTACAGAGATGATAGCAAGGTAATGTTGTCAAGGAGGGAGATGATGGTGACATCAGTGGCCTTACACAATGTCCTTGTCCAAGACAAGGTTGATGGAGCTCTCTGAGTTACCCTTTTGAAAAAGATGAACCATAAGAGGTCTATTTGGACATTACTTTACTAACCAAAGAAGTAAAATATAAAATTCAGTGCAATTTGTGAAGATTTGATGTCTACATTTTTAAAGTACCTGTAATTTTGGCTATAAGGCAGCAATAAAGGTGGTTTCGTCTGTCTGATTTAGGTATGCACATGGCCATTGAACAGTACTAGGACAGCACCTCAGTAACTCTTTGGAAGAGGTGGTGCTAGGTAATAGAGCATTTGTTGAGTGTGAGAGAGGACCTGTGGCAGTCAGTCTACATCCTTTGCCTTGTAAATGCCAAGAGATGCCTTTGTAGTACTGAACAGAGAGCTTCCGTGTTCTTCTGTAGTTCACTGAGTAGTTGTACCAAGTGTTTTTGGAGTTGTGCATGCATATCTGCCATTAGAAGAGATTTAGCTCTGGGATTTCTAGTGACAGAGAACTTAGGAAATTTAAGCAAAATAATAACTCCAAAATAAAGCATTATGTGAGCAGGTGTTTTGCCGTGAAGGAAACAAGACTACCTGTTAAGGTGAACTCTAGAAAAAGGAATTGGCTCTAGCTTTTAGCTCCTGTGATTTAGAGTCATGATTTGGAAAGCTGATCTGCTCACCACAATACCGCTATACCAACAACTCCATTCTTCCTAGAGTCGAGTCATGATTTGGAAGAAGACAGGCCGTAGAAGAAAAAGCAAGTTATTTAAAATATAGATACTATTTTCTGTATAGTTTAGGAAAAAGAAAACAAAGTTAAAAATGTGAGGAACGTGTTAGAATTTCAAGCGTTTTCAGTGGAGGAAGACATTTTGGCAATTAGTTAAGAATTCCGTTATAGTACAAGTATGGTCCCGGTTCCCCTGAGTACCCATGAATAGCTGATTCCAGATTCCTGTGTAACATATGTCCACCAATGCCTAAGTCACTTAGACAACAAAGGTGCAATATTTTCATTTCAAGTCTGCACATCCTCCTTTTGAATTTAAATCTTAAGATTCTTACAGTACCCTAATATAATGTTAAAACTTAATAGTTCTATAGTGTTTTTTAGCAGCTAATAATGAAAAAAATTCTGCCCATGCTTACTATAAATGTATATTGTTAAATATATTTTTAGTCTACCTTGGTTGAATCCTTGGATACAGAACCTGTGCACAGGAGAGATAGAGTGTAGTTTGTTTCCTGTACTTTTAGTGTGGCTCAGCATATATATTGAAATTTTTATGATATGTTTTTAGTTTACCTATTGACAAATAAATACCTCTTAGATATTCAGTTTATGACTGTGTTACTTAAGGTAATATTTACCATAACTTCTAAAGTATGTTTTTTGTAAGTTACAATGCACTAAATTCATGTGACTGTGCTGCATCAATACATTTGATATCGGTAAAGCTGGTTTTCAGACGTCACACTTTCTTTGCATAGTGCCTTTTCTCGGTTGCAGGTTATAATGCAGGAAGCACTGCATTTAGTTGTCATTGCCTTACACTCCTCTAGCTGGAATTTCTCAGTTTTGTTTTTCAGTCTTGACAGGTTGAAGGAAAGGTACACATCTGGGTGTCTTAACTGTTTTCCCAGCCAGAGTTTGTTCAACTTTGTTTTCTCCTCATGATTCAGCTGAACTCAGGTGATAGAAAAGGACCACATAGGTTAAATTCAAATCGCATCACATTCTGTGAGGCAGTAGTTGGTAATAGCCACATAATAACCCTGGTGAGGCTACACTTGAATAGCCCTTTCTTGAGTCAGATGTGTCTGACTGTCTCTAACAACTCATGTATTCACTTACTGCTCCTATTGTCCTTGAGAACATATTAGGATCCTAGAAAAGGAATTACTTGAAAATATACTGTGTCCTTGTGACTGAAGAGATGATCAGTGGTTAAGAACAGTTTTTGCCCTCACAGAGGACTGTGCACCAACATGATGATTCACAACCGTATGCAACTCCAGTTCCAGGGGATCCAGCACCCTCTTCTGAACTCTTCAGGCACCAGGCACATCATATATATAGGTAAAACATTCATTCACATAAAGTAAAATAAGTAAAAAATATTTTAAATATTCCATTCTCATCTTAGAGTCTGTAACAATATGGAGACTTACCTTTTTAAAGTCTTTTAAAACTTGGATTTCTTTTTTATTCCTTCAAATTAAAAACCAGAAAGTAGCCAGATTATGGTGATGCATGCTTTTAATCCCAGTACTTGAGAGGCAGAGGCAGGTGAATCTCTGTGAGTCTGAGGCCAGCCTAGTCTATAAAGCAAGTTCTAGGAGAACCAAGGTTGTACAGAGAAACTCTGTCTCAAAATCAAAACAAAACAAAAACCCAGAAAGTAAGAAAGAGAATTAGGGAATTTTTTTATTCCACTAATAACAAATATATTAGACATCATATGTGCAAAGGTTTTATTCCACTAATAACAAATATATTAGACATCATATGTGCAAAGGTATTTGCTAATATGTTTCTGGTGTGAAAGGTTAACCTTTGCATTGGCAACCTAGGAAAGTAGAGCTTAGCCGTGGAAGCCTTCACATAACAGGTCTGTATGATTCTGTCCACGTGAAAGGCTCATTCCTTCTGAACTTGTGTCTTCTGGCCCCTTTTAGCACCTAAAATATCAGTTTTGAATGTGTCACTTGTGTTACAAACCAAACTCTTCATGAATAATTTTAACAGTGAAGATACTTGTGATTCACGTCACACTTTTCTTTCTAGTGTTTTTACTAATGTTTGATGTTGACAATTTAAATGTCACTAATATTGTGGGAACCATGTTTATTATATGTACAAGCTCTTTTGCTTTAAAATGAGCACCTGAGAGCTACATTATCATTTCTCAAAGATCATACGCAAATGGCCAAAAATCCATGAAAAATGTTTAACATTACTAAATACAAATCAAACATTCAATGAGATAATGTCTCAGCCTATAAGTTAAATAAATCTTGCCATTATGTATGAAAGTTTCTCATACTTAACCTTATACTTAAAGTATAAAAGTTTCTCATAACTGAAAAAATAAAAAAGAGAACTACCAGATGGCCCAACCATCTTACCACTGGGCATGTGTCCAGAGAAAATGAAATATGTTTTCTGAGAGATGTCTGCATTCCTTTGTTTATTGAAGCAAAGTTGATAGATGCCAAGAGATGTAATCAACTAAGGCATTGTTCATTAATCAATAAATGACTGAAGAGAATGTGATACGTGTATTCCCTGGAGTATTAGATTGCCAAACAGGATGAAATCATGACCATTTACAAGGGGAAACAACACTAACAACAGCAACAACAGGCAGAATGCAATGGTAGACAGAAGCACAAGTCTCTGGGTTCACATCAAGAATGAACAGTTTTCGTTTCTCCCACTGCTGTTTGTATATTGTTTAGCTTGCTACTAGTGATAGTATTGCAAGCAGAGTTTGAGCAAACTCTATGTTTGACTCCCTTACCTGATTTGTTTTATTCACGCTTCCCTGCCACAGTAGCCTATTTTGCCCCAGAGGACATTCTTGCTGGCTTTATCTGGGAGTGCAGTCTTCCTGCAGTCTTGAGGCCACATCTGGGTTGGAGTTTGTGCTTAGAAAACGGAACCGCAGTTCATCTGGACCCTAACAGTACTGTAATTATTTAATGAATTGAAGAACGTAGCAATAATTGTAGTTTCCCCTAATTCTTCCTAGCAGTAACAAAATATACTGTGTGGTTGGAAGCCGTATAAATGTTCTTGTTGTAGAGGGAGTGTATATCAGTGCAGATGCTATAATAGCCCAGTTCCACCTTGAGGTCATTGTAGTCAGATAGGGAAACATGGTACCCAAGGAAAGCCATTTGAAAGAAATCCTTTGGGGGCTAACGGTATTGTGTCATATTAGATTCTGCAGTTTTGGATTAGCCCTTCCCCAGCAGAAACGGCCCTGCAGCATGAGTGTCAGGTGGCATAGCAGAATCCCTGCCAACCATAGTCTGTCTCATCCTCAATCCTTTCTGTGCGTTGCTCTGGGAGCTATTTCTGACAACATACGAACTGCTCAGAGCAGGTGTGCTTTTGCCAGCCTGGCTGTGTAGTCAAGTGTATCTTGCCTTGCCATCCTCTGAGTTCAAAGTTGTAGCTTAGTAGATTTTTTTTAATTGAGTTATTTTCCTCTCCTTAACAAATTAGGAAAGGAAGTTCTACTAATACATTATTTTTACATGATGTCTAATTTTACTTACAGTCCTATCATAGTGTGGCAATAATCAGTACTCAATGAGAAAAGAAGCTGCAGTAACTTGAAAGGTATAGTTTGACCTCTTTTGATGGCCTCACTATGGCATTGAACTTTAATGGAAACCGTTTTAGATGCTTATTTATTTGTATGTGGTGTTGTACAAAGTGAGTTACTAGTCTGAACTTTGTGAATTCCTGAGATGAAAGATGAATAGAATATTCTGTGGGTATGAATGTGAAAAAGTCTCATAGATGATAAATTAATATAAAGAATGTATAAAGGATTAATGCAATGTTTCCTATGTAAAAATGGAGGTGAGGAAGGGGTAAATTATGCATTATTTATTTTAGAGTTGAGAGTATTGTTATAAGTTACCTTTGCTGAATGAGGAAGGAGGTGAGGCTTAAAGAATGTAAGTCTGATGGGCCAGAGGGTTGGCTCAGAGGGTAAAGGTGCTTCCCATCAAACCTGATGACCTTAGTTCAATCCCTGGGACCCACATAGTAGAGTGAACCAACTCCCATAAATTGTCCTCTGATGTCTACCTGTATATCATGACACATGTACACCAAACCCCACATATACACATAATAAGTAAATAAAAATGTAATAAAGTTTTTGATGAAAACTATGAAAACCTGAATAAGAGGAATAAGTTAATTGTCAATTTGTAAAACAAGATTATTGTCTGCTAGAGTTTGAGACCTATAAAGAAAGCTGTTTACTGATCTTAAAGTATGTGGGTGAGAGAAGGGTTAAGATGTACCAATAAAGGCCCAGTAACAGAGGCAAAGAGTTGAATGTGAAGAATAAAGTGTGCAACCAATAAAATATTACTCTCAGATGCTGGAATGACCAGAAAAAATAGGTTAAGTGTCTCAGATGGACACAACCACACTAGTTTCAGTAGGATACAGAGCTGGCCACGAGGATGGGGGGCTTAACTGGCAGTGAGATGGGACTTTATGCAAAGCACCCAGAGCAGAACTGGGAATAAAGACCCCTGATAAATCCCCACATTCTTGCCTTCTGTTGACTGATTGAAGTGGACCTGAGAGGTCAGTCATTCTAGCCCAATTTCCTCAGTAATAAATGAAATCTAGAGAAATTGGACAGCTTGTTCATTACTGTCAAAATTGGAGTGAGGATTTATAGAGTAAAATTATATAGTAAAATCCTATTTAATCATAAAAGCATAGTTGATTCTTTCGTTTAACTAGAATATTGCTACATTAACAAATCTTTTATGAAAAGTACTTGCTTGAAAGTACTTGTCCTAAGAAAAACATCAGAATAAATTAATCTATCTTTGTACAGTGTGCCTAGACTTCCTGAGACCTGTACTCATTCAGTGGGCAAGAGTAGTATAGTGTGGTCTCTGAGAGCTATCCTTACAGAAGGTCTAGGCCATCAACCTTGGTGAACATGCCATACTTGTTCCATAGGCAGAGTACGTATGTGAGGGAGGCATGGTTGCCTTTAGACAACTGTACCAAGAAAAGGACCGTGACAGAATCCCACAGTATAGCAGTGCCAGAAAAGCCATGGGGCCATGGCCACCCTCAACACTGTAGCACCACTAGCATGCTGTGCCTGCCTGGGAGAGCTTTAAGCACCCTGCTTCAGCCTGTGAGAACCGACATAGGACAGGGCTGCTAGGGTCTTAGGAGCCAGATGCCCCTCAGTGTGTCCAGAGTTAGAGAAGGTTCTTAGTCCTGAGACTTTGACTTTGATTTGCCCTGTTGAGTTGTAAACTTACTGGGCAGACACACAGTTACCCTTTCTTCTTGTTTCTCCCTCCCTTTGGGATGGTGTTATGAAATATTATTTTAAGACGTGTTACATTTGTTTATGATGTGGAACATTGGTTTAATGATGCAAAGATGTGTTGCATTTCTTTTATGTTGCACTTGTTTAACTCTGTGACATTATGTTACTTTGCCTGTTAAAATACCCGATTGGCTTAATGAAGAGCTGAATGGCCAATAGTGAGTCTGGAGAAAGGATAGGCAGGGCTGGCATGCATAAAGAATAAATTGGAGGAGAAATCTGGGAATGGAGCATAACAGGAGGGACAGGCCGCTTGTTGTCCTGACCACCTGGCTAGCTTACACCCGAAATAATCACACAGAAACTGTATTCATTTAAACATTTCCTGACCCATTATCTCTAGCCTATTATTGGCTAGTTCTCATATCTTGACTTAACCCATTTCTAATAATCTGTATATCACCATGAGGTCATGGCTTACACCCTTTCTAAGTCGTACAGACTGGACCACCGAGGTACCACCGAGTCTGACTCTACTTTTTTTCTCCCAGAATTTATTTCTGTCTTCTCCACCTACCTAAGTTCTGCCCTATCAGGCCAAGTAGTTTCTTTATTAATTAAGCAATAAAAGCAACACACAAACAGAAGGACCTCCTACACCAAGGGATGATCAAGGAGCAAGAAAAGAAAGAGAGAAGGACACAGGGACCAACCACCCATCTACACAGCAAACCACTGAGTAAAAAGTAAAGACAGATATATAGGATAAAGATAAAAGCCCAGAAGCAAAGGGTAGACAGGATAACTTAAGAAAAGTTGTAGAAAAAAGCCAAAGCCAAGCTAAAGCTGGACATTTATAAGAAACAATAAGTCTCCATGTGTATTTATTTGGGATCTGGGGGACTGGCCCCCAAAGGCGTAAAAATAGCCAAGCGCACGATGGAATGCCTGCCACAGGCTCAACTCCCTGCATGGTGTAGCAGCACCTCTCTAGTTCAGTCTCACACCAAGCACAGATGCTGCCTTGTGACGAGTGTGCCTTGACTTGGGTTAATGTGATTGACATGATATTTAGATGGGATTTGTGGCAAGTGTGCCTTGACTTGGGTTAATGTGATTGACATGATATTTAGATGGGATTTGTGGCAAGTGTGCCTTGACTTGGGTTAATGTGATTGATATGATATTTAGGTGGGATTTGGGACTTAGATTTTCCAGACTGATAACTGGAGCAAGTTAAAAATTTGGTGATGAGAAGGTGAAACTTTCTCAGTCAGTATTGGTGATTTTTGTTTGTTTTTTTGTCCTTCTGTTATTCCCATTCTGAGGAGACACTATTCTCGGTCTAAAGATCACAGCATCCAAGCACTGTCTTAGGAGCAGAGACCATGTCCTCCTCTTTAGATATTGAGAACATTGGTCCTAGACTTCAGTTTCCAGAATAGGAGAAATATTGTTATAGAAACACAACAGAGCAAATATAAATATGAAATTGTCTCTGAAATTATAAGATGTATTAAAAATGTAAAGTTTCATGGCATTTGAGTAGAGTTGTTTCTCAATGTGACCAACATCATAAGCAGACAGAAGTGAGACTATCAGACTTGAACACTCTACTCGGTACAGAACGCAGTTAAGAGAGGAAAGCATCGTAGGAAGTCGTGGGAGAGTTTGGAACACATACCAGATGAGGGATTTATATCGTTAGGAAAGACATTCTCAATGACCAGAATGACAACAGATTTTTAGAAATGCACATAGAATTTTAATAACCATTTCTTCAAAGATAAACAGGTGAACATGCATATGTGCCACACGGTGTAACAAATCACCTGGAAATGCCAATCAAATCACAAGGACATGCTCTTCACATTAGAATAGTGGCTGTCACAAGGCAGCAGGTGTTGGAGAGGACGTGGGGGAAGGAGAACCATGTGCACTGCTAATGGGACTGTAAAAAAAATTAATAAAAAAAGAAGCTGTTGTGTAAAATGGACTACTGAAAAACTTAGATAGAGCTATCATGTGACCCAGTCATCCGCTTCTAAGTACAGATTGGAAACAGGAACTGGGAGAGAGTTTTGTAAATATGTCTCAGCATTATCAGAATAGTCAAGATATGGAAGAAACCTAATGCCCATGAACAGATAAAGAAAATGTGGCATATGCATCCAATTGGTTATTCCTCAGCCTTGGAAAAGAAAAGCCACAACAGGCATAAGCTTGAGGGCTTTCATTAAGTGAAATGAGCCAATAATAGAAAGGAGGTGTGATGGACATATATGAGGGTGGTATTTCAAGCCCTTGGTGTCACAGAAATGCTACTAAGTGTTGGATGGCAATTACCAAGCTTGCCTGAAGGAAGGAACAGAGATATCAGTAAATGTAGAATTTTAGTAATGTAAAATTAAACAACAGTGTGCATGGGGTTCATGATATTGAACTGGTCACTAAAAAGTTAAGAGTAAATTTATTATATCAGTTTTATCACAGTAAATACAAAAACTGAGAAAAGACATCTATGTTTAGAATTTTATTTAACACAGATATTCCCTGCTCTTGACTGAAAAGTATTCATTTTTGGTTGTGTTTTTTTGGGTTTTTCAAGACAGGGTTTCTCTGTGTAACATCCCTGGCTGTCCTGGAACTCTCTCTGTCTACCAGGCTGGCCTCAGACTCACATAGATCCTCCTGCCTCTGCCTCCCAAGTGCTTGAATTAAAGGCATGCTCCACCACTGCCCAGTCAGTGATTTTTAATTGTAGTGTATTGGTGCAAAAGAAAAGTGGTATATAGGGGGAAAGTAGATAACTTTAGAACACGTGTGCCAGGCTTTTTTTATAAAGAGCCCGCTAGTAACTTTTGAGGCATAGCCACCACACAGTCCCTGATATAGCTCTGCCACAGATGAGAAAAGCCTCCATCAACATATGGTACATAAAGGGACAAATGGGACTGGCTTCTAGAAAGTCTTTACTAACAAAAGCAGTCGAAAAGCTGGGTTTGGCCCCAAACCTTTTTGTTTGTTTGTTTTTGTTTTTTTGTTGTTGTTGTTTTTGTTGTTTTAAAAATGTCAGTAATATCAGAATCATTACCTGAAGATATAAGTCAAGTAAATCCAATGCACTGGTTGGGAGCATGAATAGGCTGCCGTGGATTACCTCCAAAGGATCACCTGCCGTTCTGAGGGCTGTGGCAGTTGACTAAGGGATCTCTCCTGGCTGTTTATGTCATGCCTCTCAAAACTGTAGATGTCCCTTGAATCAGTAGCTCAAAAATCCTGGGAAATGTGCTCATCTAGTATCTCATAGGCTCGGCCTCATAAGTGCTATCAGGGTATGTTCTCAGCGGATCTGCAACTGAGAGGTTGAAAGGCTCCTGCTATTCTGCAGTCCTGGTGAAACTGAGCCCTTTAGGAACCTCATCTAAAGACTGCTTCCTACCGGAGAAGCCCACACACTCATATCTGCTCTTCAGAGCTCACTTCGGTTGTCTGTAACAAGCTGTTCAGTAAATTTTTCAAACAGAAGAAAATGCAACCAGGAAATGTGCTAGGTCCATGAACTCGCCTTTTAGATTTTCAGTTTGTAATCCTCCTTTTCCACAAACAGACCTCTTTCTGTGCCAGGCTTTTGCAGATGTAGCATTTTACTGCATTCCCAGGGATAGTTCATAGGATAACTTGTGATCACCCCACTTCACAGCCAGTATACACTTCCAGCTAAGCCCGCTCTCTGCACAGGCGCATGCCCTTCAGTGTGTTAACGGCCCCATCCTCCTGAGCCACACTGTCTTAGTTAGGTTTCTGTTGCTGTGAAGAGACACCATGACCACAGCTCTTATAAAGGAAAACATTTCTTTGGGGTGGCTCACGTACAGTTCAGATGATCATTCCATTATCATCATGGTGGGGCACAGAGGCATGCAGGCAGACATGGTGCTGGGGTAGTAGCTGAGAATCCTACATCTTGCAGGCAACAGGGAAGTGGTCTGAGGCACTAGACATAGCTTGAGCATAGATGAGACCTCAAAGCCCACGCCCACAGTGACACACTTCCTCCAAAAAGACTACATCTCCTCTAACAAGGCCACACCTCCTAATAGTGCCATTCCCTTTGGGGCCCATTTTTCTTCAAACCACCATACACAACCATGTAAAAGGCTGGGCATATTTGTGTATTCCATGACCCAACAGTGGGGACAAAGAGACAGGTAGATGCCGGGAACTCATTGGCAAGGCAATCTATCTGAACCATCAAGCTCCAGGGTTAGGGAGATTCCCTCCAAAAATAAGGTAGGAAACAGCAGAGGAAAGCACTACATGTCAACCTCTGACCTACACACATACACACACACACACACACACACACACACGCACTCAGAGCCCCCAAAATACTTCTGTAATTTAATATTTGCCTTGAGTAGTGAGTTTATTTTTTATTTTGTTTCAGTTTTCAAAGCATGCTTTCTCTGTGTATCCCTCACTGTCCTGAAATTTGACCTATTAACTTCAATAACCATTGAAGTTATTTGCAGATAAAAATTAAGATCTCTCTGTGGTTCCCTGACTAGTCATTAGTGGTAATACCTCACCTTGATAATCCTTTTTCTCCAATTACAAATTAAGTCATTCTTTTGGGGTGTGGGGTTTGAGACAAGGTTTCTCTGTATAGCCTTTGCTGTTCTGAAACTCTCTTTGTAGACCAGACTGGCCTTGAATTCACAGAGATCTGCCTGTCTCTGCTGCTGTTAATGGTGTATGCCACCATGCCTGGCTGATAAGTTATTCTTATTGACAAGATCTGAGTTTAGGTTAATTATGGTCAGTTTCTCAGAGTTCCATCAAAACAGAAGAACAGTAAGATCCAAGTTTTGTGTCATGGAGTGTTATAAATACTTGTGAATAATACTGAAAATGCTAGCCTTGTATTTTCTGTGTGCAGTTGTTTGATTGAGCACTCTATTTGTCCAAAGCGTTGAATGTTTTCTGTCATTAATTGTCAAATTACCCTTCTAATATGAAGTCATTGTACCCATTAAACACCTTTAAGTTAATAGTACGGAACTGTAGAACTCTATTTTTTAGATCCCTTTATTGCAAAACCTGAGAGGACAGGGAGATTCTTAGGCAGTGTGTGATCTCATAACTTCAGTTTGTCAGGAAGTCTGTTTCTTCAATGCACTCTGAATTGTGGTTAGTGGTGTGGTTGAATGGTTGGGTGGTCTTTTCTTTGCTTTTCTTTCTGCTCCTTTCCTTTTTCTCTTTTCTTTTTTTTTTCCTTTAGCTTTTTCCCCTCCTATTCTCTCCCCTCCTTCCCTTCTCTTCTTTTCCCCTCCATTCCCTACTCCTCCAATCCCTCCTTTCCCTTCCCTTTTCAAGACAGTCTGTCACTGTATGTCCCTGTTGGGCTTCATACTTACAATCTTATCTTTTGTCTTTTGAATGCTAAAATCATGTGTGTGCTGATACACCTGGCTCCTGTGACACATTTTAGATGCCAGATGTTTGATCCTAAAGTTTTGGATTATGCATTACTTTATTGAAACTTCTGATAGTTCTTTAGAAATAAAACAAAAACAAAAACAGTTTCTGTCTTCTAAGCACAGTCTGGATTCTCAGTGGGCTTGATGAACCTGTGCTCCAATCTCTGACTAATCAGTCACTTCAGAAGATGCACAGACATCATTGGATGGGTTACAATCTAAGACTGCCATCATGGCTGAAGATGAGGTTAATTCCATCTAAAACAGGATGGCATGGTTCACGAAAGGACATGTCAGTGAATGAATAACCCACAGTGCAGCTGCTGTGGCTCCATGCTCCTTTATGAAAATAATGCAAGCCACCATAAGTATGTTCTGCATCCTGGGACATGCTGCTGTAAGTTCTTTTTCATTAATAGATGCTATTAGATGCCTATTTTGTAAAAGTTTAGAGAGATTATAGAGTACTCAAGGCTGTATGGGTTAATGAAGCCTAGACAGTGTGATTTCAGGATCCATCTATTTCATCATGCCATGGTCCCTCCAGAGTAAGACAACATTGCTGTTGAAAACGCATTAAATATTCTTAAGAGTTCATTATCATTGTCTAGTTCAAGAAGATAATCCTCTCTTGCTTTACTGTGCAGTGCAGTCACAAACCTTGTTGTGACAGAACTGAAAAATGGAAGTTATTTACCCTCTTTTGCCCACTTTGAGCACAAGATGTTTGCTGCATTCATAATGTGTGGTCCTCTGTGCCATGTGAATTCAGATATAAATATGTAAATACGTGTACACACATCTGTCATGCTCCATCCATAAAATGTGGTTACTCTATGCCATGCGCATTCAGATGTAAATATGTAAATATGTGTGCACACATATATCACATGCTGTATACTACATAAAATGTGGTAGTCTATGCCATGTGCATTCAGGTATAAATATGTAAATACATGTACACACATATGTCACATGCTGTACACTATCATATATATATCATGATACATGTATAAATATTGTGTGTATATATCACAAAATCGAAAAGGGTTTTGGAACTCTGTACTCAATGAAAATGATAATAAATTAGGTTGAGGAAGCAACTCCACCTACTGTACTAACCTCACAGTAAAAGCTAAAAACTGTGCAAGTGTCAGGTTCCTTATTTACTAGTAGAAGTAAGTAGCATGCAAGGAAAGAATTATATGGCCCAAGGCTGAACTGCTCTCTGGTTACCCTAACTTCAGTACCATGGTCTGCTCCATGGGAGTTTACTTTCTATATCAGGGCTCTTTTTTCCTACTGGGTGCTCTTTTCTATTTCTTTCCTTTTTTCTCTCTTTCTTTCTTTCTCCTCCTTCATTCCCTCCTTCCCTCCCTCCTTTCCTTCTTTCTTTTCCTGTGCATTGGTGTTTTGCCTGAAGTCTTTGTGCTATGTATCCTTCTCTGTTACTTTCAGGGCTTGAAATAAATGCATGTATTGTATATAGAGTGTCGATGAGAGAGGTTATTTTGACTTATTTTCCTTCGTGAGTAAGTTGGTGTTTTTCTGTTACAGCTTCTAATATGGGTTCTTTGCTTTGTAGTGTTGACATCTTCGCTGTAACATGTCATATGGAGGCTGAGTAGAGCCTCCCACAGCCTGTACTTTTCAGCTTCAATCTTAAACTCTGTTCCTCTCGTGTTCCTCAGCTTCCTCCTAGGAGTCTCTTGTTCTGGCACTGACTCAGGTAAAACTAAGACTCCTCTCTTGTGGTTCCCAGTTCTTAGCCAATACAGCTCAATTTCAGATAATAGGTTCTCTCTAGATGGTGCCCAGCTCCTCCCTGACCCTACGCTTAACCCTAACAGAGTGACAAAGTGGGATTCCTCTCCACTGCTGAGCCAAACCAAACCCTTCATCTTACTTAATATTTGTATAGCCTATGGCACGCATAAGTACGTTATATATATTCTTAAAATAATACAAACAAATCTTTAAAATGAACAAAAAAGGTAAATTATCTACCTTTTAAGTTTATTTTTAAAAAGACAAAAAGCCTGTTGATTTCTAAGTGGCCCACAAAATGTGTAATACTTAATTTGTGATTAATATAAGAAAGGGGGAATTTTAAGGAGATTTAGGAGGGTGTTTATTTTCCAGTTGTTCACACCAAAGAAAAAAAAGTAACTCTTCTCTTGTAGTGTTCTTCTATTTAAGGAACTATAAACCTTTAGCAGAGTGTGAAGGGGTCCAGGAAATGGCAACCAGGAAGTAATCCTTCCTTACAATTTGGACTTTAATACAGAGGCCTGATAGGAAGCAAATGGTTGTTTTCAAGATCAGGTGTACAAACATAGTTTACATTCTGCTTATTGCCATAAACTATAAACAATCCTCAAAAAGAAGTGAAAGAAAGAAAAGAGAAAAAAGAGGAAGCCACAGATGCTAACCATCTCTTGAAAATGAATAGGGCCTGAGCATTTGCCTGGCATGTGCAAGGCACCAGGTTTGTCTGCAGGGAAATGACTTGTCAGGTGGAGCTAAAGGAGAAGAGGAAAGAGATAACCTGGCTCTGCTTCAGCAAATGCGGTTGCTGCAGCTCTGACTGAGTGTTGTCTGTTTGCTCAGCATGTGTGAGACCCCGCGTGTGTGAGACCCCGCATGTGTGAACCCTCACATGAGTGAGGCCCAGGGTGAGTAAGAGCCAGCATGTGTAAGACCCCCACATGTGTGAAGCCTTACATGAGTGAGGCCCAGGTATACAAGAGCCAACATGTATGAAGCCCCACATGTGTGAAGCCTCGCATGAGTGAGGCCCAGGGTGTGTAAGGCTCAGCGTGTGTGAGGCCCCACGTGTCTAGAAAAGCTCCCAAGCATTATAGTGCATATGATAAAATAAAGCTGCACCAAGTGTTCTGCATGACACTGGCTATGTATATTTCTTGAAATGTAGTCAGTGCTTCTGAATACTGAAGTTCAATTTCATTTAATTATAATTGATTTAAGTGTAAATTTTATGCATGACGTAGCTGTCAGAACTTGCAAGAATATTTCTGATAGGAGCTAGAGAGATGGCTCAGCAGTTAAGAGCACTGGCTGCTCTTCTATCTTACATTCAATTCACAACAACCACATGGCGACTCGCAGCCATCTATAATAGGATTTAATGCCCTCTTCTGGCATGCAGGCATACATCCAGATCAGTCATACATAAAATACAAATAAATGAATAAATAAATAAATAAATAAATAAATAAATAAATAAGAAAGAGTATTTGGGGTAGTTTAAACATGAATATATTTTTCAGTTCTATGTTTTAGTAAATCTAAATGTCAGCTAAATATTTAACAGAAAAATTTGTTTATAAACTATCATATTTCAAAGACTTGAGATTTATTGAGATAAAGGAAATAATATTGTTAAAACACTTTAACTTTTTTCTAACTTATAAAATAAGATTATTTTTAAGTTTTAAATTACTGTTTGGTTCATAATATGTTTGTCTTAGCCTGTGATGGTTTAAAAGCTTTTCTAAGACATCAGTGGAGGCTGGAGACATGGCTCAACTGTTGGAGGCTGGGCCAACAGCCAGAAAGACATCAGTGGGATCTGCTTGATATGAAAACATGCATAGTAGGTGAATAACAAAGTTATATTAGATTCAGAGCCTGCTGTGTATGTGTGTACATGTGTGTGAGCATGTGTGCATATGTGTGTGTGT
>LOEQ01003429.1:11640-24713 GCA_001685075.1 Bramus lutescens
GGAAGGAAGGAAGGAAGGAAGGAAGGAAGGAAGGAAGGAAGGAAGGCAAGCAACCTAATAATGAAATTAAATTAGAGGTCCCGCCTTGCCACACTTGCTTTGAGGACTGTGTGATGATGCAGCCAAATCTTAACTAGGATGTAAACAACACACTCAGGACACTGGTAAACAGTTTAACATGCACGTCACTGTCTGCTGGTTTCCCCACTGCAGACACCAATGAAGGAAAAAGTTACCCAACCGCACACGCCGCCTATCTGAATCATCAGAGGACTCGCACAAAGACTTTTCCAATAAAAAGCAGGTCAACTTACTGCCAATAGCACATTCATTACTGAGGATGATAAATACGCATGCAGGACCTCCCTCCCCAGTAATCAAGGATAGTTGGAGTGCCTTCAAGAGGTAGGCAAATTCTGCATGACTATGGACTCACCATCACTCTCAAGCCCAGAGATAGGAAATGTCCTAGCCTGAGTCCCACTTAGAAAGTTTGCCCACCATGTTGAGGAATTGGTATAATGTTCTAGCATCTTCTTCCTTCTTCTGATGCATTAACCTTCTACCACCGTCTCCAGTAAGAAAGATATATGCTCCTGCCTCCTCTCTGCCTTCTCCCCATCACCCTGTACTGCAAAGAGCCATGCTATGGTGCAGGTACCAAGGAGTCATGTGCTAGAACTGTCATCCCTGAAGTGGTGATGCTGAGAGATGTTGTGACCTTCAGGAGGTTGGCTCACTAGGTCAAAGGTGTTGCCTATGCAAGAAATTAGGACACTGAAGAGTAATTTTATCTAAATATTTATATTTATTTACTTTACTTCATATGAGCATTCTGCCTGCATGTATGTCTGTGCACCAAGTGCATGCCTGGTATCCATGGAGTTCAGAAGAGGACATTGGATTTCCCAGAACTGGAAGTTACAGACAGTTGAAAACTGCCGTGTGGATGCTGGGAATTGAACATGGCTCTTTCTGGAAGAGCAGTCAGTGTCCTTAACTGCGGAGCCATCTTTCCAGAATCCAGTTCCGGGGCACTGAATGGTTCTTACGGGAATGCTGCTGGATGAAAGCGACATGGACACTGAGGAGAAGTCTCAGTCAGTGAAGCGCTTGCTGTGAGAGGCTGGGAGTCTAAGTTCAAGCTCTAGAACCCAGGTAAAAGCTGCACACGCACTGGAGGGAGCAAACAGTGAGAGTGACTGTGTTGAAAAAGGAAAAAATATAAAAAACAAAAACATGGCGGGCAGTTCTAAGAGAAAACACCCAGGATTTTCCACTGGCCTCCACATGTACACACACACCTGTGCATACACACATACCTGCACACCAGAGAGAGAGAGAGAGATACTGGACCATCTCCAGTGCCTGTGGCTCTCTGTCTTCCCAGGTAATCTCCCCATATTGCACACAACCCCACCATAGCATCACACCTGTGACTCAGCAGACCGTTTGGATATTAAGTCTCCAGAAGCGCAAGCTAAATAAACTTCTTTTCTTTATACAGTACTAAGCCTTAGATATTTTGTGTAACAATAGAAATCAGATTAACATCGAACTTAAAATGCTGTGTGGACGGGGGAGAACAAGCTCCTTTATAACCAGTTAACAGAGGAAAAGAAGAAGGAAAAGGAAAGCGATGGTGGCCACACTGTCTGGGGCAACCTTTCCAGCAGACGATGTCACGGTCCTGCCTCAAGCACAAGGAAGGAGTCAAAGTTTGCCCATCTTGTCTCTCAGATCCATTCCCAATCTGCCAGAATCTCATTGGCCATTTTCGACTTCGGTCTAACCAGGTCTCTCCCAGAGTTTTAGAAATCCTTATAAAGAAAGAAAAATGGTCAGAGATTCTTCCCCAAGCTCCCAATTTCGGCTGAACAATTAACCTTCTGTGACACTTCCAGAATGTTCTTTAACCTCCCCCAGTCACAATCATCATTTCCTAGTTGCTAAAATGGAGCAAAATTATCATCTATTGGGCACCCCCAAAACTGTTTTAAGATTGAAAAAAAAAGAAATTTTGAAGCATCTTGTTACTTTTTCCTCCAAAACAACAAAAGGATACAGTATTTCCATAATTCCTGCCCCAGCCCAGACTTAGGAAAGACGGGAACTCCAAGGATGAAGTCACTTTCAGGAGTTTATAGGCATTCCTTAAAAGGAGCCTCAAACCTTAGGTCCTGGACAACCTCCCACAATGGAGCCACTGTTTTAATACATTTTTCTAATGCCAAGGTTTTCTAAAAAGAGGGTAAAAATACCTTCTTAGGGCAATCTGCGTGCGAATGGAACAGCTCATTAAAGACTCCCTCAACGAGAATGTATAAACACAGGTCTTGGCCACAAAGAAACAGTTTCCTGGGGCAAACTTGATGGTCTGATTTCCCAGAAATACACTGGAAGTGGAACAAAAGAAAATGCCTTATGGTGCTTCGTCTGCAGCCGCAAAACACACGCATGAGGCCCCTCCCAGCCCAAACGCAACCCCGTGCCCC
Organism: Bramus lutescens; assembly: GCA_001685075.1. Taxonomy (NCBI): domain Eukaryota; kingdom Metazoa; phylum Chordata; class Mammalia; order Rodentia; family Cricetidae; genus Bramus; species Bramus lutescens. Next base: position 14,136 of record LOEQ01003429.1, read on the forward strand.
CAAGATGTACAAAAATAAGAGCCAAAGTCCCACAGCAAGGCCACTGCACATGTAGTGACTGTGCCACCTACACATGGAGGCCACACAACAATGAGCCAAGAAGCTGGCCAATCTTCGAAATAGGGCAGGTGCCCTGTCATTGTATTTTCCACACAAGATTTCCAAGGTTTTCGCCACTTCCCTCCCATCTGCTGAGTTTGAATCTCTCCTAAGGAAGGGTAATAATATAATATTTAGAGTACTTGATGTGTCTGCTTAAACATCTGTAATAATACATCCGCTAACTATTAATCTGAGAAAACCAAACCCAGACTCCGACGTTGTAGCTAAAGATCTAACAAGAGATGACGTGGAACACATCACTCGCTGGGAAAGTCGGTTCTTGGATTGCTGACGTGCACCCACGGCCAATTCTATGTCTCCCGTCAGCTCTATCGGTGTCCGTACCCTTCTCCCGTTCCACCAACCATCTCATCGCCCAAGTCGCCCTCCCTCTGTCAGCCAATCATGACCCTTGCAAACATTTCCTGGAAATTCTTCCACTTGGCAGCCTACGCCACTCAGTTCCGACTTTGCCTTTCTCTAAGTGGTTTCTCCACATCCCCATGGAAAGACAGGAGAAATAAGCCCCAGACACTTCGCAACGAAACCTCTCTACAGGGTAAGTTCTTGTTGCTAACCTGGTTCACTCAAAATGAGGACTTTTAAGGGTGAGGGATATAGTTCAGGGAGTAGAATGCTTGCGTGATGTGCACAAAGCCCTCAGTCACGCCTCAGCACAATGTGTGCAGCACACAGGGTGTGGTATACCCTGTGATCCCAGCACTGAGAAGGTGAAGGCAGGAAGATCGGGAGTTCAAGGTCATCCTCACCTAGATAGCAAGTTCGTGGTCAGTCTGAGCTACATGAGACCTTTGTCCAAAGTAAATAAATAGATAAATTAATAAATAAGCAACATTCCATGTAGAGACATATAATTTATTTTATTACTTCTAAGTTGAAATATTTTGCAGTTTTTCAGTGGTATTTTACTAGATTTATTCTTTCTGTTTTGTGTGTGTTGCCTGTATGAATGTACATGTACCACATGGGATCCCCTGGAACTGGAGTTACAAATGGTTATGTACCATCATGTGGGTGCTGGGAATTGAACCCTGGTCCTCTGGAAGAGTACAAGCACTCTTAACTGCTGAGCCACCTCTCCAGCACCCTTCATGCTAACACTCACATGCATATCTTCAAAGTATTTCTGAGCCCAGATGTGAAATGTTTGTGTCATTCATTTTGTCAGAGGGTTTTCCCCCTCTCTTTCCATAATTGTCCACAAACACAAGCTGCCATTAGCTCAGCTGGCTTTAGTTATTCCTTATTGCAGGACCTAGCAAAAGGGCAAAGGGCTACAGTTGGGGTTTACTTCTAATTCTTGGCTGAGTTGTGTTACTCTACCAAGTTTCAGTTTTCTTTCTCAAAACTGGAAATAATAATATTCCCCCCGCTTACTCCACAGAATTAGTGTCAAAATTCAATGAAAATATATGTGTAATTTTACATATACATATCATATGCACATATGCATTTATAGCTAGTTGATGAGTCCTTAGATTTACTGGTAATAGATAAATATTGCAAATTAAGCAATATTCTATAAAGCAGAAAAAGGCTTTTTTTTCTACAGTTATTGTTTCTGCAACCAATTATGCTCCCTGAATACCAGAGGCAGCCTTCACTATTTATAGAAGTCACAAGTGAGAGTATGTGGACCCTCTAGGGCTGCCAGAACTTTCTCCCCCATCTGTAATCACTCTCTGCTCTCCTTGGCAAGGCCTCCTGAAGTCTGCAACTCATTCCCATCCCCTAATTTCAAAGAAAAGCGAACACAGCCCCACCCACAGCTCAGCTGCCAACAGTACCTCACCTTCATGTTGGCTTCTGAAGCCTGGTTATCCTATAAATGCCACAGGAAGTAGGGTGGGGAGGATGTAGGGGAAGCCGCTGCCCAAGGTGTATAGTCTAGTGATGTCATTGACTCTGATGCATTTGCCTGTGGGTAGGAGCGTGAAGTACATGTGAAGTAAAAAAAGATGTCACCAAATGAATGCAAGGAGACGGGTGACAGATGCCAATCTGCTCAAATTCCAGATCTCCACTTGAAGCTTAACTCAGGCAATCTCCTGGTTCAGGGACCATAAGAACAATTCCTGACACCTAAAAGGGTTTTTAGACATATCTAACAGACCAAATAAGCCCTAGTTTTAGATCCTGCTATCTTAGCCAAAAATCAATGAAGAGGAAGAAAAGGGAGGGGGACGGATGGGGACAGAGGTGGGGGAAGAAGCTGTTGATCATCAGCAACAGCAACAAGAAGGAAAATGTCAAAAAGCGGTGCACACTACAGTCCTAGCATGTGGGAGGCAGAGGCACAGAATCACCGTGAGCTGAAAGGCCAGCCTAGCCTACAGAGGGAGCGCCAAGCCAACCACAGCTGTACAGCAAGACCTTGCCTAAGAATTAAATAAGGACATCAAATCTCCTTATTCTATACATTTAGAAAAGGAGACACATTTCTCACAGCTAGTACATGATTCTGAATACAGCTTTGGGCAACACACGAGTTATGTGGTCTTCTAATGTCGTGTTTGGCCATTGCCTTTGAACATCTGCTGGGGATTATTTAACTGCACACTACTAAAGTTGCTCTCAAAGAGTTCACAGTGTAGTGGCATTATAGCTTGTGATCATTTTCGGTTGTTGAGTATTTCAAAAATCTGGTTTAAAACATAGCTTTTCTTACCAATAACCAATTAAATGCATTAATTCTGGAGTTTAAAAGACTACCTGGAACTTCTTAAGAATGATTAATATTGGTGGCTAGAGAGATGGCTCTGCAGTTAAGAGCACTGACTGCTCTTCCAGAGGACCCAGGTTCAATTCCCAGCACCCACATGGCAGCTCACAATTGTCTGTAATTCCAGTTCCAAGAGATCCAACAACCCTCACCAGACATACATGTAGGCAAAACACCAACACAAATAAAATAAAAGTAAATAAATCTTTAAAATGTTTAATATTACAGAAACAATATGAGAAAAATAACTCAAAGTAACACAAACTAAAATAAAATTCAGATGAAGAATTATTTCCATGGATATGGCCTGACTCATGATAGGGGACATTTTGACTTCGCCAGGAAGGATGAGGGGATCTTTCTGAGGCCCCAGGCTTCAGGAGAGAGCCCACTACTGGTATTTTGCTAAATGGACATAGCATCAAACTGTCCTCTAAATAATTATCTCAGCCCTTGCCAAATAAGCTTCTTTTTGCAGAGGATGGGGTTAATACATGTGGTTTGAATGAAAATGTCCTTCACAGGCTCAGATGTTTGAGTAATTGGTGTCCAGCTGACAGTTGCATTTGGGAGGACTGGGAAGTGTGACCTTGCTGGAGGAAGTATGTCACTGGGGGTGGGCTTTGAAAGTCACTTGCCGTTCCCAGTACATTCCCTCTGCTTCAAGCTTGGGGCTTACGATGTGAGCTCTCAGCTGTTCCTGCTAGTACGCCTGCCCACCGACATACTCCAGGCCGTGATGGTGATGGACTCTCAACCCAATGAAACAGGAAGCCCAAACAAGCTCTTCCTTCTCTAAGTTTCTTTGGCCGGAATGTTTCCTCACAGCAACAGAAAGGAAACTAGAACATTCCAGGAACTCAGATTGGTCAAAAGGCAAAGAATAAGTGACTGTGGAGTGCTCAGTCGTAAGTGTGACCATGTCACACCCCCTTTCCCAGGGCTCAGGAAGAATTTCAGGAATGGAGCAAAGATTTGTAGAGCCCAGGGTTGGGAAGGACCACTATAATATGACAGGGCCATTGCTGCCNAGCAGCTGTGGGTTGCCTGCACAAGGGAGCAGGGGTCCCCACTCCTAACTGGGGAGCTGCTGACAGCTGATAACTGCTGAAAGGGAGAGCCAGTGTTTTCAGGGGTACAGCCCAAGATATGTCCATAAGTTCCAGTGTACAGCCCCACACCTCTGCACATTCAGATAGCACTAAATTGTACTCAGTGCATTAAAAAAAATAGTAAGTTGGGGGGACTATTGAGGAGGTGGAGAGGGATGTGGAGATGGGCATTGTTTAAGAACATTGTATATGTGCATGAATTAGCAAATAATTCTCAAAGTAGGGTTGCAGAAACACATTCAACACTAAAAAAGCGAAATAAGGAATGTGGAATCCAATAAGCAAATGAATATTTGCCATACCCAAGAAAGGAAGAACCGTAAAGCAAGGAAAAGCTTGATTTAATTCCGTATATAATGCCAAGTTGTTCAGGTTGTGAGCACGGAAGGACATAATCAGACCAGTACACTGGGGAGACTGTCCAGTGACAGTAAGAACAGGACTGAGAATACAGCAAAAGCTGCCACATAGTCAGCAAGAAGTGGGGAGTCAGAAGGAGGCCACAAAGCGAGCTCCACTGGGATGTAGGGGGTGCCGCAGGAAGAATTAGAAAGGTTTACAAAACCGTGATTTTAAGGGTAGGAAACACAGGATGTGAACATTTTCAGGGCCGTCTGAGTTTGAGCTATTAGTGTTTCCTGGAAACTCAGTGTAGCATGCAGCTTCTGACTCTGTGCCTCTGAACGGTCACGATATTAATGGCTGTAGCAGGGCTAAGGGGATATCAAGGTGTCTTTGAAAACAGTGACGTCTTCAGGGAGCTAGGGCTGCAGAAACTTGATGGTCACCAAAGCTGTTCCAAGCCAGGAGCTTTCAAATTCTTGTCTGCAGAAACTAAAGAATAAAATTAATAGACCACAGAGAGTCAATTTTATGGAAAACTTTAGGCCCAACAGAACCTCATAGAACCTACACTAGGAGGTAGGAATTCTGGGAAGAAAAATATATTTGCTCATTAAAGAGCTAGTTATTCCCCCATCTCTTTAACAGGGCCTAGCTTCCTGGAGGGTGGTCCTTTGGCCAGGTGATTGACCTGCCCAACTCTTAATGAGGAGACAATAGCAAATCTCCACCCAGAGATAGGTTCCCTTGGGGCTAGGATAAAACAGATTTTTGAGGGGTCCTCAATGATACTATAGTAATGTTAAGACTAAATTAAAAATCTCCAGTCTGTCCAGAAATTGCTGAAGCCCCAAGAGAATTTTCAACCCTTAAATAGGTAGGAGATCAACAATTAGTTTGGGATTCCTCTCACATTCCCAAACCATCAGTCTATTAATTTATGTTTTGCTTGTTTGTTTGTTTTGTTTCCTTTTCTATTTATTTTTACACTTTTAATTAAAATATAATTACATCACTTTCCTCTCCCCTTTCCTCAGTTCAGCCCTTCCTATGTACTGCTTCACTCTCAAATTTTAGCCTCTTTCCTTTTATTATTGCTTTATATATACATAAAAAGCATATATACATACATACATATATGCATATGTTTGCGCATGTGTGTTTGTGCACCAATACAGCCGGGCCCACTGGATCCATTTCTGTTGTTAGCACATACATGGTTTCAGAACTGACCATCCCTGGGAGAGGCTAACTCTCCCTCTCTTGTCAGTCATTAGGGATGAGTTTCTTGTCTCTGCCTCTCTCATAACAGTGGAGTCAGAGGCAAGCTGGTGGCACATCCTTGCTTGAGTAAACATGGAACTCATGTTCTGGAACGTTCAGGATGTTGCTTTGCAAGCAGGTGACAGATTGGAGCTACAACTTTTGGTGACTAATGACCAGCCCAGATGTGCCTTCCTTAGCCCAATGTCCTCAGAAGATTTCAGGCCATGAACAAACCCACTGGAGCTGACCTAAGTCCTGCAGAGCAGGTGTCTGGGGAAGATGGAGCTGCCATGCTTGACGGATGGCCGGGGTTACCTCCAGCTGTTTGAGCAAAACCTCGCCAACCGCTGGCGAAGACAAGGGACAACACGTGTGTTTATTTAGGAGGAGAAGGTAAGAAAAGCAAAACAGCTTCTTCTCAGGAGGTCGCTACCTCTTTCTGAATTTCTTTTCCAATTCTCTTAACTGCCTAATGAGTGCTGAGACCAAAGACTCCAGTGGGCTTTGTTTCCCAGCCTGCCCTTCTCTCTCACAGACCCTCAGACTCCTTCCTTGAGAGAATGTTAGTGCAAACTCACTTCTCTAAGGTTTAGAAAGCCAACATAGTGACAACAAGTTTTCAACTTTCCACAAGGCTGCAGAAGCAGAAACTGAGAGCCCTGTCAAAACTGATGGGGAATCGGGGCTGTGGAGATGCTTCCATCAGAAAACTGCCTGTCTGACAGACAGGAGGATCCAATTTTCATCCCCCAGAGTCTGTGTGAAAAGCTGAGCACAGCGATGCACGCTTGTTACTCTGACCCTGAAAAGGCAGTGACTGGCAGGTCCCTGGTGGTCACTGACTGAGCGAGAGGTTATTGAGTGGCCCAAAGACAACTAACTTATCTATGGATACACTACTGAAGAAAGTGACACCCTCTGTAAACAGCCGTTAACTACCTGGGCCACACACGGACAGCAGACATGAAGTGAACGTAGGGGCTCACTGAGAAAGGTCCAGAAGAAGTGGGGATGCAGTAAGAGAGAGAAATGGGGGCAAAAATGACCACAATTTATTATATCAAGGTATGAAACTGTCACACACTAAACAAAATGTTTAAGGAGGACAGTGCTTGAAGAATAACACCCAAGGTTGTCCTCTGACGTCCAAACGTGCACACACAAGTACACATGCACTTGACACACATGGATACCTAAAAACACAGAGAAATGCACACGCATATACACACATGTGCACACACACTCTCCCATATGACTGATATCAAAATCCTGAGGAAAGGAACTCTGGAGGTCAGACCGATTAGAAAACCCCTAATTATACAGATTATTTTTCCTGAGATTGGATTGTAGATGGTCCCTTTTCATGGCTACTCTGCTGTGTGCTGACAGGAGGCAACAGAAACCTACTGAGGATGGCACTGGAGTATGACATAGCAAGCCCTGGAGCCTGAGGCCCCGGGGTTTACACCCAGCGCTCTCTCTCTGGTATGGACACTCTTCTATGAATACCGCAGAAATCTTCCAACGTTGCACATGGAAACAGAGACAGAGTGTTCTTAATTATTTATCTCACTTCTCCTTTGAGATGCAGGTAGTAAATTCCTAAAAGGAATTTCAGTTTAATTGTTAAAGGGGGAAATTCCGGAGGAGCTGACTGTAGACAAAACTGTATAAGCAATGCACTTTCTACACACCATGTCGTTAGTGCTCGCTGCTTATGCTCCAAACAAAGATTTATGCACCCCAAAAATATTCAACTTGCTTGACACTCGCACAAGAGAAAGCAGCAGGCCTCGCACAGAGAGGCTGTGGCTATTTATAAGAGGGGCAGAATAGCAAATTGCTAGGGCATGTCAGGGAAGAGTGAGCACACCCTTATTATATTCCATGTGTCAGTGTTCTATCTCAGCTCTTACAGAGCCCGCAAGAGGCCTTTCTTGCTACTTCCTCTCAGTTACAGCCAGATGATAGCACTACAGGTTTTCTGGTTCACAGAGAAAGATCACCTTTGTACAGGAAGGGTTTTGGGCTCCTGGTAGATACAGAACGAGTGGCGGTAACAAGAGCCAATGCATCTCAGCAGGTTTTACGCTGCAGAAACCTCAGAGTAACTTTAGCACTTCACCTGGACCCCCTGTGACAAACTATCCCACGGCAGTACTAGGATGAGTTATCAAGTGACGCATTCAGGAAAGATAATTGAGATAAAGTTACGCTCGCTGGGATGGAAGGGTGCAGCCCAGAGCAGGAAGGGTTGGGTGTGGGGTGGGGGGTAGGATCTGGAAATTTTGTCAAGTGCAGCAATGCATTATTATGAAACTATCTCTCACAGCCCAAGAAACTTGAACTTTTTCTGGACCTCACAGCCAGAGTTAATAACACACATTGAGGTCACTTAAAGACTGCTGTCCTACTGTGCACTCAGCCTGTTTGGTTAATCTGCCTTTAACAGGGGTGTCTTTCACCTTGCTAAGGCTGTGGCCCTTTAATACAATACTTCATGATGTGGCGACTTTTTCCATAAAATTATTTTCATTTCTACTTCATAACTGTAATTTTGCTATTGTTATGAACCGTGATGTAAATATTTCTGAAGATAGAGGTTTGTAAAGGGGGTCATCACCCAGAGGTTGAGAACCGCTGCTTTAAGAGAACAACGCTACAACCAACCTTACATGCCCTAGGCTTTCCACATCATCAGCTTTTATAACCTAAGCTAGTACATAGCTGAGGTCTTAAGTTACATACTCTTCCATGTTCCTGACCCAAGAGTGATGCATGTGTGTTTTCACGTGCTATGACAATCTTGGCTGAGAACAATCTTATAAAAAATAATAGTCACTGTAAGCAATGGATACAACAAATGGATCTCACTTCTCCTTTGAGATGCAGGTAGTAAATTCCTAAAAGGGCATACATTTCAGTTTAATTGTTCAAGGAGGAAATGCCGGAGGAGCTGACTGTAAACAAAACTGTATAAGCAATGCACTTTCTACACACCAGGTCATTAGTGCTCACTGCTTATGTGCCAAACAAAGATTTATGCACCCCAAAAATATTCAACTCGCTTGACACTTGACCATGGATATTGCTTGATAAACAATGGTGTTAGTTGTACTGTTTGTTGTCTAGATCGGTTGGAGTCAATGAATCAATTCTTTGTAAAGCTATGTTAAAGATTCTGTGAAGTCTCCCTCATTCCTTCCCCATGTGATGCTTTCTGTGCTGCTCAATAAAAGACAAAGCAGAGCCCTTTGTCAGGACAGTCACAGTGACAGATTCACAAGACAGCATTCAGACAGGCACAGGCTCAGACCCATACAACAGAGAGACAGGTGATGGAAGACACAGGGAGAGTGGAGAACTCAAATCTAGGCTCACTCGTATCAAGCAACACTAAAGAAAAACACTTTGATTCCTGCCCTTCATGCAACAGCAACACGTGACTGATGTCACTGACGTGACTCCCAGCACATTCTGACTGACCACAGGTGGCGTTCTAGTTGTTAGCCACCATGGCTTCTATGTGAAAATCACATCGCTGTGGTTTTTAACCCTTTTTATACACATGACATTTCACAGTAAAAATAAAAGTTAAACATAAAAGTATAACTCAATTCATATCTGCTCCCTACTGAGACGATGTTAGAAATACGCAGAAAAGGTTGTTATTTTAAGCTGTGGACCCACAGAACAAGGAGACTAGAGGAGAGAAAGAGAAATCAGAGCTGACAATGAAATCATGTGGTCTAACAACTGACTGATAAGACAGGAAAACTAACTACCCTCCCCTAGGAAGGGAAAGGGTTAAGGTTGGGGCTACCAGACATCCCTAAACTGGGATGTTGTTGGAATTCAGAATGACAGGATTGGCACCCAGTCCTTACAAGAAGCGGTCAGGCCTCCAGAAGCCTCCATCACCCCAGCAAAAGATGACAGACAGAGAACCAAGGGGAGTCACTGTGCTGGGCCCAGAGCCCCAGTGCTGGGTGAAATTTTAGATGCTGAGGAAGGAGACAACTTAGACACTTCCTGACTTGACCCCCAGGGTGTTGGCAATAAGCCACACAGCCATCGACAGGAAAGGACCAATTTCTGTTCAAGAAAACTGGTTGAGTGCAAAGAGAAAGCTCAGATGCTCAGAAGTGCAAATCCCATCAATCAACAGACTCTCTCTCTCACTCTCTCTCTCACTCTCTCTCAATCTCTCTTTCACACATACACACACCAAAACACAAAGATGTACCACGCACACATACATAATACATATAGGTACACACACATGCATACACTAAGACAAATACATGCATGCACTCACATCCAAATACTTTGCACATACATGTCCTTATATGCAAAAATATTTATGCACACACTTATACATACACACAGGCATATACATGCCCACAAAATATACACACATGACCATATACACATAAACACATGCCCTCATATATATTCACAAACACATACACACACACTTAGTTTTTAATCAAGACTTTAAGATTTTACTCTTCACCATGAACAGAAAAAAATGATCAGATATTTGAAGAAAAACCTTTAGCATGGAGACAGTCACAAAAGTAAAAATAAATAGATAAAAATGGAGTTCAGAAGACAGAGTCACTGTAGAGAACAAAATAAAACTTCAGGTACTAAACTTGTTAGATTTTAAATTCAAGATACAGGAACAGAATGCAGGAAAAAGGGGGAAAAGTCTTTAAGAAACAGACTCCTGAATAATTAAAAATAATAAGATTACAGAAATAAAATGTGAATTTTTATATTTTAAAATGCCGAGAAGAAAGCCATCCACTGAGGCTAAAAGTGTAGCTCAGGGCTAGACACTCACCCAGCATGCAACAGGCCATGGGTCTGACCCAGCATCACAAGGAAAAGGTGCTGAGTGCTGAGGATCCATAAAGAGACAAAGAAAAGAGTATAAAAGCCTGCAGAGGAAATTTAAAACTGGGCACTGGAAAGCCAGCAGGTTCAACAGCAGCCTTGGTCCATAGT
>LOEQ01003429.1:24819-38204 GCA_001685075.1 Bramus lutescens
GACACAGAGGAAGGAATGCTCCAGAAAGGACGGTCCCAGAGGCTGGGGGGATGGAACTCTGTACCTGTTGTGTCTGAGCATATAGAGAGGAAATTCACACTTCCAGCTTTCAGTCTGATGATAAATTGGTTACAATTAAAAAAATAAACTACAGAAATGGAAAATTTATTTTTACTGATGATAAGGAATATATTATACAGAAGACTTTTATCTTCCAGCCAAAAGATGAGCGGAGACTAGACTTACACTATCACCTGAACAAACCAAACTAAAAAGACAGAACAATATAGAGCAAGGTGTCCAGACACTGAACATCTTTTATTCACCAATGCCCTGCTTCGCAATATTCTCAAGTGAACCATATTTTTTTAAGTCTTGGGCCATGGGACCTAACTCAGTTAATCACAGGCTTGCCTTGAGAACACAAGGGTCTGAGTTTGACCCCCAGAATCCACATAAAAAAGCCCAGTGTGATGGTACATACTTACAATCCCAGCACTGAAGAAGCAGGAGGCAGATGGGACTCACTCACCCACTAGTCTAGATTACTTGGTGAGCTCCAAGCCAGTAAGAGACTGTGTCAACAAGCAAGGTGACTGGTGGCCAGTTCCTAAGAAATAATGCCAAGTTTGACCTTTGCCCTCCACATGCATGTGCACACTCACATGTGTGCATACATACACACGTGCACACACACACACACACACACACACACACACACTGAACTTGATGGCAAATTCTCATTGAGCACTCATAATCCACACATCATTATGAAACTGCAAATTAGAACCACTGTTAGCTACCACCTCGCACCTAGTAGAATAGCTGAAATCCAGAACTTGGGGGCCCTAGCCACTGGCAGGGATGTGTGCTGGTAACTGTCACTCATCACTGACAGAAATGCAGACTAGTGAGGCCACTCAGAAGGATGGCTTAGCAGTTCAATCTCACCAGAGGTTTCAGCAATCTCACTTCTTGATATTTACACCAAATGAAATTGAAAACATATGTTCATACGAAAACCTGTCTGCAGACATTTATAGACTCTTTGTTCATATCGGCCAAAATCTGGAAGCAACAAAATGTGCTTCAGAATGAATGAATGAGAACTCTGTGGTACACTCAGACAATGGATGTTGTTTAGTGTTGAGGAAAAAGAGCTATGGGACATAGAAACATTCTCAGAATGGTTGGAGAGATGGCTCAGCAGGCAATCACACTTGCTACACAAACCTGACCTGAACTTGCTCCTCCAATTCCACATAAAAAGCTGGATATGGTGATGCATGATGCGTGTCTGCAATCCAGCACTCCTCCAGCAAATGGAGGCATGATGCGTGCCTGCAATCCAGCGCTCCTCCAGCAAAGGGAGGCATGATGCCTGTCTGCAATCCAGTGCTCCTCCAGCAAAGGGAGTCGGGATGCGTGTCTGCAATCCAGCACTCCTCCGCAAAGGGAGTCGGGATGCGTGTCTGCAATCGAGCACTCCTCCGCAAAGGGACGCAAAGGGAGGCGACTCCACAGAGTTCACAGGCCAGCAAAACTGGAGTGCACTGTTCACTGCAAAAACAACCACAGAGGCTATCCCAAGGTTGAGGGCGAGAGCTGACGTCTGAAAACTGTCCATCTACACAAGCACACAGCAGCTTGCACCTGCACAGCACACACACACATACGCATGCACGCACGCACACACACAGAGACAAGAAAAAAATAATGAATTTGTTTTTAATTTTTAAGACATGAAAGAAGCATAGAAACTTAACAGTATGAAACAAGAACAAATCTAACCAAAGACAAGAAAGAAATCCATACTAGAAACTTAGTCAGTCAGAAGGTGGTGGCACATGCCTTTAATCCCAGCACTCCGAGAGGCAGAGGCAGGCAGATCTCTGTAAGGTGAAGGTCAGCCTGGTCTGCAGATAGTTCCAGGACAAACTCCAAAGCTACAGAAAAACCATGTCTCAAAAAAACAAAAAAAGGAAGGAAGGAGGGAGGGAGGGNAAAGAAAGAAAGAAAGAAAGAAAGAAAGAAAGAAAGAAAGAAAGAAGAAACTGAAAGACAACTAAGGCCTGGAAAAAATAGAGAAAAACCACTATGTTAACGGTCACAAAAAAATAAAGTGATTAAGATTTAACTCTTCTTAATTTAAAGAATAGATGAATTATACATTTTTAAAAATCCCACCAGATTTCCTACAGCTGTTGACAAGTTGATTCTAAAATTCACTAAAAATGCAAAGAACTTTGCACAACTACAATGTTTTAAAAACCAAAAGTTGACGATGTACACACACCCAGAACTGACAGCATACTGTCTCCTCCCCAGTCCCAGAGAGAAAAGGACCCAACAGGCCTCTAGTAGACGACTTCATTCAGCCACAGATGACAGATACTAGGAAAAGAAGGTGCCTGGCCTGTGCTGGCTTGTCACTTATCTCTCCTACCACTGAGTGATTCCTCCCAGAGCCCACCACCTACACAGTACTGAAGGTAAGGTACTGTGAACAACCCCACCCCTGCAGTTCCCTGAGCAAGAGCAAGGGCCTACAAGCCCCTTCTCTGTTAGGACAGGGTCTCATGTAATCCAGGATAGGCCTCCGGCTCTCTGCATAGCCAGGAGTGAGCTTAAAGACCTCACCTCTCACTCCCACCTCCCTCATCCCCTGTTCATACCCTGTTGATGATGGAACCTAGGAACTCAACAATGCTAGTCAAGCACTCTCCAGCTGGGTTACAGCCTTGGCCTGCAAACACACTCTTCTTACTCATCACTATGAAGGACCTGACTCCTGCCTCCATAAGAAACATCCAAGAGCGAAGGGACACTAGCCCACTCAATCGTGGCTCCAACATGCCTTGCCCTTCTCTCTGGTTCCCTCTGCCTTTCTAAANAAAAAAAAAAAGTTAGATTACATTCCTAAAGCTAGCCCCCAAGGTCTATTCCCTTATTTGGCCTCTTCCTCCTCCTAAGGCTGACTACCAAAGTCCAACTATTAAAAACACTCTTTGGGTCATGTAATTAACGTGCCCAGTTAAAATTAAACACCTCGTCCTAACGCAGGGTTTCTCCCTTTATCTTTATGAACTTCCATTTCTCTATGTGCCACATCTGTCTTCCTTCTATCCAGAGGTAGGCCTTTGTCTCTCCAGTACAAACAGCAATTCCCCTTTCCCTTATCCCTCCCCTCATACCCTATCTCCTTACCACAGCATCCTAGCCCATTCTAATACAGACCTCCTCTTTTCTTCCTCTTAGAAATTGCACCTGCAAGGTCATTTGCTGCTATTTCTGCTTGAGTCAGACCACAGTCATTGTAACTCTCCCCTCCCCTGCTTAGTAAAGGCTCTCTCCATGAAAACATGTGTTTCGGTGTGGTTTGTGTCTAATCCAGGGTCCTGGAAGAAGCCCCCATTGTTTGGAGGTCTCCTTCAAAGAAAAGTTCATACTCTGTTGTCACCAGCCTGTTTTATAATAAACTTTATTAGAAAAAGAAAAACTTTATTTAAAAAGAAAGGAAGGAAGGAAAGAAAGAAAGAAAGAAAGAAAGAAAGAAAGAAANAAAGAAAGAAAGAAAGAAAGAAAGAAAGAAAGAAAGAAAGAAAGAAAAGACAACGTGGTATTGTATCCAAGCCACATAAACCGAGGAACAGGGCAGAATAGATTATATAGGTGCACTTGTATTTTGAAACTGATTGTTTTCTAAAGATGCAAAGGAAAATCAGTGGGAAAAGTCTTTTATTTTCCTTTTATTAAAAATAACTTATTTTCTTACATAATATATCCTAATTATAATTTTCCCCCTTCTCTACTCCTCCCAGCTTCTCCTCTCATCCCCTCCCATCTGGATTCTTCCCCCTTTCTTTCTCTCATTAGAAAGTCAGATGAATGGTGTCATACACCTTTAATCCCAGCGGAGGCAGGCAGATCTTTGAGTTCAAGGCCACCCTGGTCTACAAAGTGAGTTCCAGGATAGCCAGGATACACAGAGAAACCCTGTCTAGAATAACCAAAGGGGGGGTGTCTTTTTTTTCCTTTTTTTATTACTTAAAAATACACCAATCCAAATTCCCACTCCTTCCCCTCCTCCCAGTCCCCTCCCTCTCCCTCCACAGACCCTCCCCCAACCNACCAATCCAAATTCCCACTCCTTCCCCTCCTCCCAGTCCCCTCCCTCTCCCTCCACAGACCCTCCCCCAACCCCTCCAACCCTAACGGAGTGCCAAGCACCCCACCCTGTGGAAAGTCCAAGGCCCTCCCTACTATGTCAAGGTTGAGCAAGGTTTACAGGAGAATGGAATCCCATGAAGCCAGTATATGCAGTAGAGACACATCCCAGTGTCACTATCAGTGGCCCTTCTAATAGTGGTTCAAGGGGGGTTGGTTCTAAAGAATAATAATAAAATAAGATAAAACAAAAACTACTACATCAGAATAATAGGACAAAACAGATAGAAAAGAGACCAAGAAAAGTCACACAAAACAGATATAGATGCAGAGAGCCATTGTTCGCACACTCAGGAAGGGGCTAGTCTTTTCAATAAATCGTGCAGGGACAATCAACAAGGACAGGTAGAGGAGTAGCATCCTTCTTCACCCGTCACAAAGGTCCTGGCTGAGACCTGGTGACAAGACAGGCTATCGAGGATACCAAGATAAATTCACTTAATTCATATTAGTTTACGTAACATTGGAGCCATCTGAAACGAAGACAGCAACTGTATTTCTGTGGACAGCCACACACAAGTGTAGGCTGGGGTCAGAAGAGGATGGTGAGAGGCCAATAAGCTGAGGAATGCAGAGGAATGCTCTCACCCACAACCTCCTTGGTGTCTCTATGCCATTAAGGTCGGGGCCATTTGTTTCCTTTTGGAATGACCTGTTTTTAAGGGATGCTCAGCTGCACTTACAGGCTTCCTCAGGAGGAGGAAGAGGGAGATGCATCTTTGGAGAGAGATGCATCTTTGGAGAATTGAAAGAGGACTCATCTCTTCTTGTCATTCAAGCCTAAGGGCCTGGTCTGCAATCAAAGACAGAAGTGGTGAAATTCATGAACTTCACTGCCACTGCCAGCAGCTGCCACCCTACTTTGTAAACTAAATATTATATAAACTAGATAATAAACTAAATATTATGTAAACCAATATTATGCAAACTAAAACCCAAAAAGAACAAGCTAACCCCAAGCAGATGCAAGAGGAGTTAGTGTGAACTGGAAAGCCTTCTGCTTGGGTTTGGAGAGCCGTGCTTCCCCACAGCTTGACTGCGGTGGTGCTCAGGAAAATCCTTCACTTTGTGTGACCTTGAGCATCAACTTGATCAATCGAAAGTCACCTAGGATACTGAGGGACACCTCTGAGTGTGTGTGCACTTCCAGAGAGGATTAACTGAGCAGAAAGACCCATTCTATCAACTAAGAACCTGGATGGAGTGAAAAGAGAAGGGAGACGCCACTAGTGCAGACATAGCCTCTGTACATTCCGGCTTCCTTGAGCTGAGGGCCACTGGTCAGCCATGCCCTCCTTGCCAGGACAAACAGAGCCTCTGAAACTATGAGCCAAAACAAATATCTCCCTTCGGCTGTTTGTCTCAGGCATTTTTTCCCCACAGGGTTGATGAACTAGCATACTATTAATTTTATCTATGACCCATGGATTGGCAAGAAATTAGACCACGAGAACATCTTCAGATGAGTGACTACACAAGCATTTAAGCCAGGTACTGACCTGAGCCAGTCAGCTGCCTACAGAAGAGGAGATGCTTCAGCTGTATCCAGAGGAGAGGGATGGAGACGCTTCACCAGAGGCCAACTTTCGGTGCCATTCCTCATATCCTGCTACCTTGCTTCTTTTTGTTCTTGTTTTTTTTGTTTGTTTGCTGAGTCAGGCTTTTTCCCAAGCATAGTGCTCACTAAGTAGGCTAGGTTGGCTGGCCAGCAAGCTCCGGTGATCCACCAGTGTCTGCCTCCCTAGCGCTGGAATTACAAGCACACCACAACACCTGGGTTTCTTTCACATAGCTCTGGGGGTTGAACTCACATCCCCATGCTTGCAAAGAAAGCACTTCAGTAGCTGAGCCATCTCGCCACCTCAGCTTGGACATCCTAAATGATAAACATCATGGTGCAATCTTAACGCACACAAAGAAAGCCATTGTTGTGGCTTATTCGCAATGGCAGACCAGCATTCAGAGATTCATTGTTGTGACTCATTCGCAATGGCAGACTGGCATTCAGAGCTTCTATTTTGATCATTTTTCATAAGTTACCTGCCTTAGTCCATTTGTGTGACTATAACAAAATCCAAGACTGGGTACTTGATGAGGAAATGAGCTTGTTTGGGGCTTCTATTTTAAGACGCTATTTAAGTCCAAGCTCAGGCAAACATCTTATAAAGCATACTATTACATAATAACATGGCTTCATATTGATAAAATAATATGCTATGATCTGAATGCTTAAAAGGAAATGTTAGTTAAAATCGTGGGGTCAGGAGCACCAGAGCTAAGAAACACGGAGCTTATTGATGAGTATAAAACAGCCAGGCTGACTAGGTTAAAGCAAGGACAGGGCTCTGTGCCAACACTGGCAGAACTGCCAGCTTCCCATATCCCCTTCCCTTGAGGAATATACACAAGGAACTATTTTATTTGCATATGTTCTTGCTTCTAATACAACTAAATCTAACACACTCAGTTAATCATAAGGACCACATCTAATAAGAAGCTTCCACCTATTCTAGAAATGTGGCCACTGCAGCCCACCCCACAGACAAAGAGCTACATGTGAAGCAATAGAAAAAGATTGATACTCCCTGGTAGCTGTGATAGGAGTTAGCTCCATGGTGAAATGACAAGCTGGTGATGTCAACATGAGAACAAAAAGAGTTTAGTTTAATCAGTGTCTAGAGGACTCACCAAGATCAGAAGCCAGCAACACCTTCAATGTCAGAGAGTAGCAAACAACAGCTCTAGTTAAGGGACAGCTGACTGCCATGGTCAACAGCTAACAAAGCAAGTCAACAGTAGCTGTGGGGACAACCAAGCATGACCATCCCCCGACTTGAGTGAGTATCACATATACTTTGTGTGGTCATCTATCTCCCCTTGAGGCCAGGGCTACATGCATGGAGCATGTGGCCCCTCCCTTTGCTCAACTTGTAAGAGGTCCAGAGAACCAGCCAATCTCATAGAAACCACCTCAGTCCCGGTCATATTCAGGTCTAAGTCCTCTAAAAGTCCAAGACACGGAGATCAACGGGGTTTTCACTCTGTGAGCCTCCTCCAGAATGAGATTTCAGAGCCCTGCTTTCTGCCAGGGCCCTTTAATTGCTCTTTAAGCTTTCTCTGTATACTAGAA
Source organism: Bramus lutescens (assembly GCA_001685075.1). NCBI lineage: Eukaryota > Metazoa > Chordata > Mammalia > Rodentia > Cricetidae > Bramus > Bramus lutescens. Next base: position 32,177 of record LOEQ01003429.1, read on the forward strand.
AAAGTCATCTTTAAAATTTGTCCTTCAGCTGATTAAATTCTTTCTTTGAATTCATGAAATGAGGACCAGGAACCACTAATATTCTGAGTTTTGTGTACATGAAAGAGAAGAGGTCTCCTCTGTCTTCCAGAGCACTTGCTTCCCGTTTCAATACGGCAGGAGCATAGATGAGGCCATTGGTAATCATGAGGGGACATGGAGGCAGCACACCTCACTTTATAGCACTCAACTGTCAAGAGACCTGCCCCACTTCCAGAGATGGTAATGAACCCATGTCAAGGACTTTGCTCCCATGACCAGTAAGGGATCAGGCTTTCCAGCACACTACCGTCCAAGCTCTATATTCACCCTAAGACTCTATTCATTTGATCCCTGTGCACCTAAGAGCACCATGATGATCTCAATATGTGGCTATTTCCCTAAACAAAATAGAAATGAATTAAACACGTGGTGGTTAGTTTTAACTGTCAATGTGGCTCAGTGTAGCACCTAGGAAGAGTTCCAATGAGGATGATCGGATCAGTTTGAGCATGTCTTTATGGGATGGTCCTGTTTACACTAATTGCTGTGAGAAGATCCAACCCCTGTGGGTGGCACCATTCTCTAGGCAGAGAGTCTTGAACTAGCAAGAGTCCAGAGATGCCTGCAGTGAAAACATGCATATGTTACTCCATTGTGCTCTGCTTTTGACTGTATGTGTATATAATGTGACTGATTCTCCCAAGTACCTGTCACTGTGATTCCCTAACTAGATGGAACTGTCACATAAAATGAGTCCTTTCTTGCCTAAGGGTATTTTAACACAGCAACAGATGAAACCATTGCCCAAATCATGCTGAACAGTTTTCTTCTTGAATAGCAACATAGACTTAACTGATAAAGGTGTAAATAATGATAATAATGTCTTTACTTACCATAAGGAAAAAATATTTTAAAAATCACAGAAAGGGGAGGAGATAAAAGAAGAGGAAGGGTGTAGGGGTTGGTTTTTGTTAACTCAACACAAAGCTAGACAGAACTTGGGAAAAAAGGAACCTCATTTGAAGAATTGTCTCCCATCATATTGGCCTGTGGGCACGTGTGTGATGCATTTCTATTTATTAATGATTCATGTGGGAGGGCCCATCTCATTGTGGGTGGTGCCATGCCTGGTCATGCCAGTCTATCCTATATAAGAAAGCAGGCTAAGCAAACCATGGGGAGCAAGCCAGTAGGCAGTGTTCCTCAATGGTTTTTGCTTCAGTTCCCATCTCCAGGTTCCTGTCCCCCTTGAGTTGCTGCCTTGACTTCTTTCAGTCATGGACTGTCACCTGTGAGCCAGATAGACCTTCTCCTCCCCACGTTTCTTCTGGTCAGTGTTACATCACAACAACAGAGAAACTAACTGGGACAGAGGGCGATAAGACAGAAGGGGAGAAGGCAGCAGAGGAAGAATAGAGAACAGGCTGAGGACGAGGTCTATGAAAATGCTGGGCTTTATTTACTCTATTGCTTCTCCTTAAGCAGTAGGCCCATGCACACCATATAAATTCTATCAATGACTTTGAGTTGCTATATTCCAGTCACTGTCTGTCACTGATTAAAGCCCAAGTATCCACTACCTTTCATCTTTAATTTTGTGTAAAATAGAGGCGCAAGCCATTTTCATGGCAATCACTGTGAAAGCTCAAAAGGTGAGAAGCCTTATGCTCAGACAGAAACTCACTCTGGGTGAGAATTAAAGGCTTAATTAAAATGATCTTCCACAGTGGTTGTCTGTAACACCCATCTTTCTGAAAAGGGGGTGTTGCGTACGCCAACACCCACAGTGTGGAAGCCAAATTCTCCAGTCTGAAAATATTTCCACCATCCAGCTGTAAGACGCCATCTTAAAGAGTCCACAGTGTGACTCACAGTTAAATAGAGTACAGTTTAACTTTAAGCAGGGTGATTTCATTATCCTTTTAATGTTATACTACATGCCTGAATGAGGTTTATCCTACTTTCTAAAGTAGTTGTTTTTGAAATAAAAAGATACAGCCATTGAACAAATCCTTACATGGCCCTCAGTGATGCAATTTTTAGGAATAAAGAAAGACACAAGACACAGAAAGGTAGAAAACCTAGGGTCAGATGCACTGGGCTGTCTGATGGAGAAGCCACAGCACCCCAGGAGCTCAGCATGTTTGTTGCATACGTTTAAACAGGGAGCCCGAAATATTGTCTACAGCTAAACAAGGAGGCAGGTTTATTGCATTCAGATAACTTACAAATCATGATCTAGATGATTAAGCCATCAGAACTACAGAGGAATTGGCATGTCTGAAGCAGATCAGGCTCTAGAGTCCTTGGGACAATCCAATTTCACTAGTTCTGCCTCGTGTATACACCTCTGTCCCTATCTTTTGTAAATATTAGGTCCACACCTAATATTTACACCCATGCTGACACCTACAGAAATAATACAGAAACATATGTCCAGGTAAAAATGCATCTTATAAATCTCAGAAAAAGAAGAGTATTTTTGAATCAGAAATATGGGGCTCAAATCCCTTCTAGCCCACATTTTATCTCCAATATGATTGGCAAGGGTCTCCCTGAGCCTCCGTGTTCTTACTTGTATAATGGCATGTAATGTAGTTACCTGCCTGAGACAATATAAAGTACATGATACATAGAGATCCTAGAAGTGATTTGGTTTTAGTTGTAAAGGTTCAGCTTTATTTACTTACATTCTTTCATGATTTTTAGAACAACCAAGATAAATTGAAAAGGCAAACTACAGTAGGCTGGAGCCAAAAATCCTTCCTTGACATCACCTTCCTGCAAAGTTATAGAGTATATTGCCCAGGAAGCAGAGGCTGTGGGGAGGCTCTGTCTTCATTCGCTGAGGGAAGGACCTGGATTCCAATCATGACCTCTATGCAGCTCCCTAGTTCAGGGATCCTGCCCCATCCTAAAGCAAACACATGAAAGCAATTAGCTATCTAGCTATCTAAATTCCAGGCAGGCTCCTCTTAGCAGGGGATATTGCTGTGGCCAAGAAAACCTGGTTTACCACAGAGCACTTTCTGCAGAGAATGCAAAATCACCTCAGCAACTTTGGCACACACCACAGCTTGACAAAAGAATGCAACCTGGGTATTCAGCTGGAGGTGTGTGTGTGTGCTTTGGGTGTGATTGTGTCTGCTCTAGAAGATTAAAGTTGAGGACTAGAGATATCCTTCCTAATAGGACAGGAGAGAAGACCAATAATGAACTGCTAGTTATTTGGAGGAGAAATGCAATAATTCCAAGATTTGAATCACACGCCCTCAGTTCCTCCTTTAACAAACCGTGGTAATTATGAAATCACAGGGCCTTCAAAACCATCGTCTACTGCATCTCAAGACCTCACACTTAAATTCAGCTGAAGATATTGTTATTTCTCTTTTTCTAAACTGAAAGGGAGAAAGCGATCACTTCCTTTAGCCTTCCTAATACTGTAAACAGTGGAGAGATTTCGGGAGAGAGAAAGAAACAGGCTTCTTAAGGAGGTGTCCTGGTCAGTGTCCTACTGCTGCGGAGAGACACCATTGCCACGGCAACATTTCATTGGAGCTGGCTTACAGCTTCAGACGGTTAGTCCGTTATCAACATGGCAGGAAGCATGGCAGCATGCAGGCAGACATGGTGCTGGAGAGATAGCTGAGAATTCTCTATCTGGATGGGCAGGTAACAGAAAGACAGAAAAAAGACCTGCCCCCAGTGAAGTACTTCCTCCAACAAGGCCACACCTTTTAATCCCTATTAAGTAGCACCACTCCCTAATGCCCAAGCATTCAAATATATGAGCTTATGGGGGCTGTTCCTGTTCAAGCCACCACAGGAAGACAGTGGGTTCCACAGGGGAGGAAAGTGACTTAAGACACAGAGTAGCCTAGGCATCTACCTTAAATATTGCATGTTTCAACAAAAGAAATATGTCTTAGAGAAGGCCAGTACAACAGAAAACAGTCTGAAGCTACAGAAGTGGAAACGACCATAAAATTTGCCATTTTAACCAATATCAAATGTAGAAATTTATGGCATTAGTTATATGTAAAACATTTTTGCAACCACCAGTACTACTAATCAATGGGCCCTCTTTGCACAGAAAAAAGTACAAAGAAAAACCAAGATTTTTCTTAGAAAACAGTTCTCCAGTGAGGAAGGCAGCACACACAGCCCCTGCCTGAGAAAGCCGGGGGAGCAGGATCCAGAGCCTCAAGCAGGAAGCTGGACATGGCTCAGCAGTTAGGAGCAACTTATGCCCCCCTTCAGAAGGCACGGTTCAGTTCCTCGCATCCACATGTGGTGGCTCACATGTGATTTAATGATCTGACACCCTTTCCTTGCCCCACAGGCACCTGCGTGCACAAGGAGCACATATATACATTGATACACACAAATACAGACACCTAAAATGAATAAATAAATACATCTTTCAAAAATCATTTAAAGAGAAAGAGCATGAGGCAGTCTGAGCTACAGAAAGACCCTCCCTGTTTTGAAGAAATTTTTAAATAAATAAATGAAGAAAGGNAGGGGGAGGGAGGGAGGAAGGGAGGGAGGAAGGGAGGGAGGAAGGAAGAAAGGAAGGAAGGACTCTTATTTTTGATATTTTTCTTTGCTTTTAAAGGCTCTCCCTAGCCCTACTCTCATAGTAACTGTAATGGTTAATATGGACTGCCAACTTGACAGGATCTAGAATCACCATGGAAATTGGCCTCTGGGCACGGCTGTGAGGAGTTCTAGATTGAGTTTATTGAGATGAGAAGGCTCACCCACCTTGAGAGCATCACCTTGCTGTGGAGGGGCAGGGAGGGTGAGTCACAGTTGGAGTAGAAAGGAGGAAGCGAGCTGAGTTCCAGCACTCCTCTCTCTGCTTCCTGACTGGGGAGTGTGAGCAGCTGCCTCCCCACCATGATGGGCCCTGTCCTCCAACTCCTTGAAGTTGCTTTTGTCCAACATTTTGTCACCACAATCAGGAAAGGAACTAAGATGACGACCTATCTAACACGCCAAACGCCTTTCTCAGTTAGTTAAATATTGACAAGACTCTAAGATACTTTAAAGTTTCACTGAGCCAGAGATCAAGCTAATATCTCAGCAGTCTTTTTATACTCTATTTATTTCTCATGAGTGTGTGTGCATGTGCATACACACACATGCACACACACACAAGCACTCATTACATGCACATATCACAGCACACATGTGGAGGACAGCGGAAAGGAATTGCTTCTCACAGGCACACACTGTGTGGTCCTGGGCATTGAACAAGGGCTGTCAGCCTTGGCTGCTCTTAAACTACTGAGCTGTCTTGCTGCCTCTCCCTACCTCCACTGTCTTTAAATAAAAAATAAACTGGTGGTTAACAGATCTACAAAGCAAAGCACTGTTTTTCTTTAAAAATAAAAAAGTGTTTTTTATTGAAAAACAATGATTGTGCTGGATCATAATTTAGGCAAGAAGACCAATTTTCTATTCTGTAAGAAAATTTGAACCTGCCTTCTGCTTATTTTTTTCAGCTGTTTCCTAAGAATGCAGATCTGCTCTTAATCAAGAATCCAGGACACACGAAGCTAGTTCCTTGCCAAAGAAAATGTAACCTCAAGTTGGCTACTGACCAACTTTTTAAATTCTAGTTGCAAGAAACAGCATTATCAGAAGGACATACAATCCACTCTGCCCTTGAGAAGTTCTCAATTGTCTTCCTGCATATTAGGATTTGAAGTTTTACTAAGCTGCCAACACACACCATTGCTCTCACCTCAAAAGCAAACATCCTAGATTTAAAAGAACTAATGGACGTGTCTTTGACTACAGAAGATGAACATTTGGTTAGTTTAACAATTAATGTTTTCAGACCATTTGTTCATTCTAAGCATCCATCCAGAGGAGGGGTAACCATAGGAACAATGACTTTAAAATGTGTGTTTGTTGAAATGAATTCCATGATTGTTTATGTGAGCTATCCCCAACACTCCAAGTAGGAAGGATTCTTTCTAACAAACAGTATCTCCTC
>LOEQ01003429.1:38234-50121 GCA_001685075.1 Bramus lutescens
TTCTTCTTCTTCTTCTTCTTCTTCTTCTTCTTCTTCTTCCTCCTCCTCCTCCTCCTCCTTCTCCTCTTCCTCCTCTTCCTCTTCTCCTTTTTTAAGAGAGGAAAGGGCTTATTTCACTCACAGTTCATGACAGCTCATCATCAAAAGCAGTGAGGGAACAAACTCACTCTGGGGTTTACTCAGCCTACTTTCTTATAGAACCCAGGACCACCAGCCAAGGGACAGCACCTGTAAAGGGCTCAACCCTCCCCATTGATCACTAATTAAGAAAATGCCTTACAGCCAGTTCTTAGGAAGGCACTTTATCAATTGAGACCCCTTCCTCTCTGATGACTCTAGCCTGTGGGAAGCTGATGTAAAGTTTGCCAGTATAGCCCACCCCTTGGTAAGTTAATACACAATTATAACACTTTTCAATTAGAACCCTTCCTTTCTTACTTATTCCCAAGATGTAATGTTAACATTAATATCACAAAAAAAAACATAAATAACTTTAAAAGTCCCACAGTCCTTACAAGTTCAAACGTAATAAAAAGTTTGGTCTCTTTAAATATACTATCTCTTTAAAACTCCAAAATCTCTTTTAAATTTCAAAATCTCTTAATTGTGGGCTCCTGTAAAAAATCAATCAAAACTAAGTTAACTACTTTCTTCGAGAGGGAAGAACCAGGCAGTCACAATCCGAGCAAAACAAAACAAAACCACAACAGTGTAAATTACTCAATGCCCAGTTGTCTGGGATCCCTCACAATCTTCTGGAGTCTCCAAGGGACTTGGGGTCACTTCTCCATCTCTGCCTTCCTCAGTGCACACGACTTGTCTTCTAGGCTCTGGCTGACTTCACTCCACCTCTGCTGCCAGAAACAGTATCTTCTTGAATAACCAGTGAGTCATTGAAAGAATCAAAAGGAAAGTACTCAAATTTCTTGAATCAAATGAAAATTAAAGTACAACCTACCAGAACCTTCGCGGTACAGCCCAGGAAGCTGGAAGAGGTAGATTTATAACTATGTGCACTTGCGTTTAAGAACCAAAAGAAATGGTTTGAGTGGTTTGGGAGCCTGCAAAGGGGGGGGGGCGTATTTTGTTTTGAGAAACAGAGAGAAAACAAAGTTGAATAAGTCGTGAGGCAGGGAGAATCTGGAAGGTGTTGGAAAGAAAAAAACATTATCAAAATACATTCTGTAAAAAAAAATAGAAAATTACCAATTCTTCCTGCCCCGTGACTAGAGACCCAGGGAGAACTGGTCCTGCCTCTCGCCATGTACACCACACTGGAGAGCAGGCCTTCTACCTCCTCAGGCCAGCACAGTAGAGACATCCCTGCTGGCAGGGGTGTGGGTGAGAGAGTGGGAGAGCTAGCCTCAAGGTCTGTCACACTGTCACACAGCAGGATGGGGATGGGCGAGGGAGAGATTATTTCCATGCTTCTCGCCCCCACCCCTAGCCACCTAAGCCACCTACTGAATTCAGGAAAGCTGGCCTCAGGGTCACGTGAGTGGGAACGCTGATCCTGTTCCTCACTGGCTGCAGCACTGGGAAGAGCGGGCCCTGCATCTATCTCAGCACAGAAGAGCTGACCCCCTTGATGGAGGTGCAGGTGATCCTGGGCCGCAAATGCTCTTGGGAGATCTGGCTCCACCCTTCATCTGACATATTTTGGATTGGGTGAGGGAGAGGTGACCTGTGGCAGGTGGGAGAGTTTGTCCCCTGGGTCCACAACAGTGCAAGAAATGGCCCTGTCCCTCACCAGCTGCAGCACACAGTAGAGCGAGCCTGGCACCTCACCTGAGCAGCACACTAGAGCTGACCCTGTTAAAGGGGATGCAGGTGGGTCAGGACTGTGGGCATGAGAACAGCATAGCTGCCCCTGCCCCCTCCTTCATGTGCCATGGATTGGCAAGGGTAGGGAAAATGTGTCCTCAGCCCGCACACACACCCTTTGCCACCTGCGACAGGTGGGAGAGCCAACCTTGGGAGCATGAGAACGGAAGAGCAAGCCCTGCAGCTCACTTGAGCGAAACAGTAGAGCGGGCCCTGGTGATGGGAGTGCCGGTGAGCTGGACCCGAGGGTGTGAGCAGAGAACTGGCCCCGCTCCTTGCTGTCTGCTGTGAGCTAGCCTTGGCAGTGCCGGAGAGCTTGCCTGAGTGCTGATGATGTGGGAAGCCAGCAGGCTGACCAGGCCCACAACCTGGACTACAAGGTAACCCACACCAACACCCACTTCATTAATGCATTGCTGGAGCATGTAAAGGACCTGCAGACCCAAAGCTGCGGGAATCTCCATGACACAGGGCAACCATAGGATATCCAAGAGGAGTACTAATGAGGGGCAGTATTTATGGTGTGGCAAAAGCCAGAGGCCTCAAAGCAGACCGATGACTCGCAGCCATGAACACTTACAAGAAAAGATGTAGGGACTAAAGTCACGGTGTGACTCACTGCGGCCACAGCACGGCTTCCACGCCAAGGTTGGTTGGTTTGTTTATTTTGTGGTTTGTTTTCTCTCGTGGGCTTTTTGGTTTTACTTTTAAAATTTGGTTTGGCTGGAGGTCTCAAGGGCAGAAGGCGAAAGCGAGGGGACGGGGAGATGAGTGGGATCCTGGATGCGGGATGTGAAATCCACAAAGAATCAATAAAAAGTTTACTTTTTCCCCAAAAACCATAGAAATAAACATCAGAAGAGTTGGATAAATAACCTAGTCAAGAGTCTAGAAAAACAAGAGCAAAATAAACTTGAAATCAGTAACAGCAAGGAAAGAAATTAATTAATTAATAATAAATAAGAGGCAGAAATTAATAAAATGAAGAAAGAGAACAATACTCAAGCAAAGAGCTGGTTCTTTGAAATAATAAAGAAAATTGACAAATCCTTAGATAAACTAACCAAAGGTAAAAGGAAAACCCAAATTAATAAAACTCTGACAAAAGAGTTGAGACTAGTGCATCTTCTGGTAAAATACAAAGAATTAATGAGGATGCCTTGGAAATTCTGTTTTTAAAGAAGGACTGTTGAGAAGAAATGGATTAAAATTTCTAAACATGCATGACCTACCCAAATTAAATCAAGACAACACAGAAAATTCAAACAGTTCAGAAACAACCAATGAGATTGACAGATTTTACAAACATCTCACAACCAAGGAAAGCCTAGGTCACAGCAAAGAACTCTTTGCCAAATTCTACCAAACCATTAAGGAGAGCTAACGATGCTCCTCAAACTGCTTTGTAAAGTGGGCTGGGAGCAAATACTACCAAACCAATGCTGTGGAGCCAGAACTTCCCTGATACCAAAGCTGGCTAATGACACAGAGAAGGAAGCAGAGGAGGGAACTATAAGCCGATCTACTAACACAGATGTAAACATCCCCAACAATATTCTGACAAACTAAATTCAAGTATGCATTAAGAAGATGCACCATGAGAAATTTGGTTTCATCACAGGGATATGAGATCGGTTTGACATATGCAAATCAAAAGGTGTAGTTCAGCACATGAATAGCCTTCAGGATGATCATTTCAATCGCTGAAGAAAAGTCCTTTGATAATGTTCAACATCTCTTCATGATAAAATCCTTGAAGAGAGGAGGAGTTTTATGCCTATGTGCTACAAACCTGTAGCTAACATTACACGAAATAAGGAACTGAATGTTTCCTCTAAAATATGGAAGGAGATAGGGTGGGTGACTCTCTCTACTCTTACTCAAAAACACTGCTTAGAGCAATAGAGATAGAGACAGCGGGAGAGAAATCCCAGGGATTGTGGGGAATCCTGATCATCTTAGCTCCCAGGGAGAGAGGAGAAGTAAATAAAATCAAGAAGCAAGGTGAAAGATGCACAATGAAAAATTTCAGACATTAATGAAAGAACTTGAGGAGAAAGCACTAGAAGATGGAAAGACCTCCATGTTCGTGGGTTAGCAAAACTAATATAAAATGGCTATAGTATTGAAAGTGTCTATCTATTTAAGACAATTCCCATCAAGATCCCAATGACAAACAAATGAAAACTTTAGACAGTCCAAGCAGTCCTAAGCAGAAAGGGCAATTCCAGAAGCTTCACATTACCTTATCTCAAATTACACTAGAGCCACAACGACACAGACATCTTGACAGTCACAGTGCAGACAGGTGGATGAATGGAATAGAAGAGAAGACCCAGAAATAAGCCCACACACCCACAGCACCCAATTTTTGATAAAGTTGCCAAAAATATACATTAGAGAAAGGAAGGCCTCTTTTATATGTGGTGCAGAGAAAATATACGTGTTGAAGAATGAAACTAGATTCATTTCTCTCACCCTGTAGATCAAAGGCTTTAATGTAAGGTAGAAACCTGGAAACAGCCAGGGAGGAATACTTTCAAAATATCAGCATAGGCAAAGATTTTCTAAAAAGTACTTCAGTGGCATAGAACCAAACTCCAAGAGTTGACAAAGGATCCTACATGAAATTAAAAGGCTTCTGGGCAGAGTGCAGAGACAGCCTACAAAACAGAAAAGAAACCTTTCCCAACAGTGGATTACATCTGGGGCATAAAGGAACTGTAAAAATAAACAGTATATTGGCAAGTCACCATGAGGTCAGTAGTGAGCTCATTCGCTGAACAGACAGCTCTCAGAGAAGAACTACAGCAATGGTCATTAGATACTTGACAAGGAGTTCAAATTCCTTAGCTGCAAGTTAAAATTGCTTTGTGTCAGAGACCAGCCTTGACAAAAATACCACTTACCAAGGTAGGGGCATGGGGATTTGAAAAATAAGTAAAGAGAACTAAGACGTGTGTGAAAATAACAAACAGAAACATAAGATAGTACAAGGAAGGAGTTCCAGTGAATACTGAAATTACCCGCATTTAATTCCCATTTGCTTAAAATACCCTGACCCCAAAAGATAGGAGTAAGATAAAAAAAAAACTATATTAACATGATACAAGGAAATGAACAGACCAGTTGAAGATTACAGGCTACAACCATAGTTAAACATTCTGCTATTAGAACAAGATAAGTAACACTCACACCCTAGACCAAAACATTCTGTAGACAAACCACTCCCTGGGTGGAATCCATTGTTATCTCCCTAAGGGAGTAGGAACTTAGTAAGATCCTTAAACTTTTGTTTGGGGTAGAAATCTACTTCTCTAGTCCTGAAATACAAGGTCTGGATATTAGCCACACCTGTTGATGACAATAGCCTTGAGAGAGTAGAACTATCTGATCTAAATCTAGGTGGGACCTTTGTTTGAGGTAGGAACAGACAATAACCTCGAAGGAACAGAAGTAGATTCCAACTCTCTGACCTTTGGTCAGGGTGGAATGGCAGCAACTTTGAACAAGCTGAAACTCTCTGACCTTCAGACAAGGTGGACACATACTCACATTTTTGGGCCTCCACGGCTTTGATAATCACTCTCATACCAGTCAGAATGGCTACCACCGAGGAAACCAATGAAAATAAAGGCAATTAATGTTTTCTTTAAAGCTATATTGTTCTTTGTGTGTATGAGGGTGTGCTTAAATGCAGTGCCAGCAGAGGCCAGAAGAGGGTGTCAGATCTGAGTCATGAGCCACCATGTGGGTGCTGGGAACTAAGTCCAGCTCCTCTGCAAGAACAGCACATGCTCTTAATCACCCAACCATTTTCCCAGGCCCCATTTTTCTGTTTTTTTAATTAACTGTTTAAACTGGTAAACAAAGTAAGTTTTTAAGGTGGCATTTGTCACACATAGGTTTCATTATACTTTGTCCTTACATTTTTCTTTCCCACTATCATCCTGTCACCTGACTTAAATAAGGACCTAGCAGAAGATGGCTCAGCAGTTAAGCACACTGGCTGCTCTTACTGAGGACCCTGGTTCTGTTACCAACACCTACATGATGATCCACAATCATCTCTAACTCCAATTCTTCGGTATCTCATACTCTTTTCTGGCTTCTGTGGGCACTGCACCCATTGGTGCCTGAGCATACTGTAAAGATTCAGCCACACAACACGGCTGACACTTCCAGGTTCCAGGGCTACACATGTGTGGACTTCTACCCTCAAGTAGAAGTGCCTAATGGCCCCAGGAATCTTAAAGGACCCTGCATGACCCACGTGCAGCATGGTTGTGTCATCTACATATGACATTGCTGCATGAGCCCTTGTGCACATGCCTGAGCCCCATCATCTGCATATGAAATAGTCACATCAACCCCCTGTGCGCATGTGCTAGGCAGCTTTTAAAAGCTGGACACGCCATCTCCCTCTCTCTCCCTCCCTCCCCTCCCTCTTTCTCTTCACACTGACTTCCCCAGGCCTGTACACGCTCCCTCTAGTAAACTCCTAAGTGGGTTTGTTGCATGGTCCATGTTTCCTTCTCATTCACACAAGGTAATTTCATTGGTGCCATGAGACTCAGGAGGCTCTCCCACCCTGAGCTCCTCTCCCAGCATCCAGATCCAGAACCGGATAATTTTTCCACAACCACCACACGTTTCATCTGCCTGAGCATGATTTCTACATACACCACCAGCTTCAGTTGGCGAGTTTCTCCCATTCTGGTCAGCTTAACCGTTTCTCCAAACCCAAGGAATTGACCATTGAGCTCCCGGAAATCTTCTAGTGTTCCTAAAAATTGGGGGACAGCCCCCAACCACAGCCTTCGTGGCTAGGGTTCAGCCTTTCACTGACATTCATCTTTGGATTGCTTCCCTTAGCTAAAATCATGTTTGGACGACCCAGGGTCAGTCCTCCCATGACTGGGGGCACAGGATAGCTCAGATTTTTCTTTCTCCTTTTTGTTTCTTTTCTTCTTCTTTTCTTTTCTTTTGAACCACTCATCAGTGGTCCACACCGTGGCCTCTCTGGCTTCTGAGTTGCCCTGACTGGAGCCAGTCGTGCTTTAACACCCCACCTTTGGGTAGAGGACACTCTTCTACAAGCCCTGAGGCGTTTGCTGCCATCACACCCCGCCAATAGAGGGGAGATATCCTCCTATAAGCCTTGTGATGTTGCCATTTTCACAGTTTCAGCTATGGGTAGTAAGCCATCCAAGACTATCAATCTACCACCCCACCCCACCCCGGGATGCCTTTTAGAGGCCCTAAAACCTCAGGCCTTAATACCCTACCTATGGATTCCCACACTTGTCCATCTTTGTTCAAAAATTGGCCTCCTTACAATTTAGATAACAATTTAAAGTGGCTGCCTAACAGCACCTTTGATCCTGATATTCTATGGGAGCTTTCTAACTACTGTCAGCACACAGGCAAATGGAAGGAGTTTCCTTATATCCAAGCCTTTTACTATCTAAGCTCTAAGTCCCAGCTTTACATATCACCTTTCATGATATCTATATGATCCTATCTAATAACCTACTTCCCGAAGAGTGCAGGTGAGTTTGGGAGCAGGCCAGACTACATGTAGACAAGGTTCACCAAACACATGCAACACAGCCCCTGGGGGCAGAGGCAGTCCCCGGGTGGAAACCACACTGGGATTATAACACCCTAGGTGGAATTTTAGCTAGGGACCGGTTTTTGACTTCCCTTCTGGCAGGTCTCCATAAGGTTGCCCTCGAGCCAGTAAACTATAATAAGCTCTCAGAGGTCATTCATGATACGAAGGAAAATCCTTCTGCATTTGTGGAATGCCTGACTAAAGCCCTGTTACAATATACTAACTTAGATCCAGAAACCACAGAAGGCAGACTCATGACTCATTTTTTTTCTCAGTGCTACCCTGACATTAAGGCTAAACTTAGACATTTGGAGAAAGGCCCCTTGACCCCACAGGTCAAGTCTTAGAGTTGGCTTTTAAGGTGTACCATGCAAGGAATGGCAAAGCCCGCAACCACCACTGTCACGTGCTAGCCACAGCCCTCCAACCAGGCCGAGGCGACAGACCATCCAATCCGTGCTGTCCGAGCTGTTCCCTTGTCCCCTGGGGCTTGAGAACTGCCAGGCCCATGTTTCAAATGTGGTAGAATTGGGCCTGAGCATGCACTAATCCTCATCTTGGTCCTGCAAGACCTTGTCCAAGATGCCATAGGGAAGGATATTGGGCAGTTGATTGTCCTCATGCACATAGTAGCATGGAGACATCAAACCCAGAAACATCCCAAGTTGACCTTCTAGGTCAGGCCATGGACAAGTGAGGCTGCCCAGGCTCGTTTGACCCAACCACAACCATCATCTGTAACAGGGAGCCACAGATAAACATCATGATATCAAGACGGCCCATCTTCTTTCTCTTGAACACTAGAGCCACATACTTAGTACTGAGGGCATTCTGGGGCCTACCTCTCCTTCTAGTTTCCCTATTGTGGGCGTAGGGAGACAGCCTTGTCTACATCGGCAGACCCCACCACTTAACTGTGTTTTTAGGGGCATTTATCTCACTCATTCATTTTTAGTCATACCGACCTGTCTGTTACCTCTTATGGGAAGAGATTTTTTTTTTACCAAAAGTAGGAGCTTCCATTTCATTTCCTCCTTCCATTCACCTTACCTCAGACTCGCCAACAGCTCCCCTCCTCCTCCTTCTAGCCTCCCAATCCCCACCTCCAATGTATCTTTTCCTCTACCAGCCTCTCAGGTGAACCCCCAAATCTGGGACACCCAAAACCCCTCTGTTGCTAAACACCATTCCCCTACCCTTATCCAATTACAAGATCCTACTAAATACATTGCCAGATCTCAGTAACCCCTCTCTCTCCAGAGCCTTGGGGGACTTAAACCTATTATCTCTGACCTTCTAAGAAAAAAGCTACTTTGCCCCATCTCTTCTCCCTTTAACACCCCTATACTTGCTGTTAAAAAACCTAATGGAACCTATTGCCTGGTTCAAGACCTCCAGCTCATTAACTTCACAGTGGTCCCTCTTCATCCTGTAGTGCCTAACCCTTACACACTTCTTTCCACTATTCCTCCAGGAACCTCAGTTCTAGATCTCAAGGATGCTTTTTTCTCTATTCCTCTCAGTTCTCAATCTCAAAATATCTTTGCCTTCACTGAGCTGACCAAGCAGCTAGAACAGCAGCATTCCAGGGCCCAAACCTACCTCAGTCACCTCAGGGGATTCACACAGTACAGCCCACATTCTCATAGACACCCCCTGACACCTGGCAAATCCTGTCCTACCTACAACAGCTCTTTCATACTAATAGCAAAGCTGTTTCATTTTGTCAAGGCTCACCTCAAACCCACCCCTGAGGACTTAGAGTTCTTAAAAGCTATCACTGCCTCTTGTAAAATCTGTCAAAAGTCGGATCCCAAGACCAAATATCATAGCTTCCCTTTTCCCACCCACCAGGCCAGGGTCTCCCTTCGAGGAACTGACTGGCGCCATGATTTTACTCATATGCCCACAGTCAGATGAGTTAAAAATCTCCTGGTTTAGCCAGGTGGTGTTGGCACATGCCTTTAACCCCAGTACTCGGGAGGCAGAGGCAAGCAGATTTCTGTGAGTTCAAGGCTAGCCTGGTCTACAAGAGCTAGTTCCAGGGCAGGCTCTAAAAATCTATGCAAAACCCTGTCTTGAAAAACAAACAAAAAAAATTCCTGGTTTTGGTGGATACCATGTCTGGGTGTATTGAAGCTTTTCCAACTACTAACAAGAGGGCCCAGATAGTTTCCGATGTTCTTCTCTGAGAAATTATCCCCTGGTTTGGAATCCTAACCTCTCTTCAGTCAGATAATGGCCCAGAGTTTACCTCCCAGATCTCTCAAACTTTATCTAAGGCTCTTAACATTACATTCCCTAGCATTTTCATATCCCATACCATTCTCAGTCTTCAGGGAAGGTAGAATGAACTAACCATTCCTTAAAAAATGTTCTTGTTAATGTCATAGGAGCTTCACCTTGACTGGCTAAAACTTTTGCCCCTGGCCCTTCTAAGGCTTAGGGCTCTCCCCAAAAGTCCCTTTTCATCTCACCCTTTGAGCTCATGTATGGGCAGCCAGTTTTAACCCCCGGCCTCTCACCTAAAGCCTCTCCCTTTCCTGATCACCTGGTTACTGTTTACTCCCCTGTTATCCCATCTTCGCTCCCTATTATGGGATTTTGCTGACTACTCATTACCTCAATCATGTGCCAATTCATGCCCACCGCCAATTAAAATAGGAGATCAGGTGCTATTCTCTCCGCCAGACCAACACCCCTCACCCCTGTCTCCTAAATGGCAGGGCCCCTTTAAAGTAATTCTTGTAACTCCCACAGCTGCCAAGCTCAAGGGACTCTCTCATTGGATCCACTTGTCCCACCTTAAACCTTTTACTCTTCCAGCTCAAGATACTCCCTCATATATGGGAACTCAAACAGGGCCCTGCTCCCTTAAGTAGGTCTCCTGTGGTTCTAGTCGGTGTTTTTCTCCAGTTCCAGAAAAATAAAAGTCTCATCACCGTACTCAACCCTCCTGTGCCAAAAACTCCATATACTCCCCCTCTTCCTCCTTCTCCTATCTGCTTTACCAACTTCTCTGTCTCCAATTTCCAGATTAACCACTCAGCTGGTATTACAGGGACCATGATTAAACACAGAACCAGAGGTACAAGGATTGCCAAGAGCCCAGGTGGTAAGAAACAAAAACGAGTTTGAGGACATTCACAGCCCCAGACTCCAAAAACTCACCAAACAGACTTTAACGTAACAGGTTTATCACTGACTGCAGCAGTGTCTCCTGGATGTTAAGGTGATACCATGATGCTAAAGAGAACAAGTACCTTAAGATTTGCTTCAGGTAAAACATTGAGGGGTCTAATAATTCCCCCCTTCTTTTCTTCCCACCTTCCCACCATCTTCGATTCTAACACTATATCATTATAATCATAAGCGTTTAATATGTCTAAAATTTATTTATTTTCAAACGTTTTTTCATAAGCTCCAGGGAGCCAATTGGACCTATCTAAATGGACCAGACTCACCCAGAATAAGTATCATTTAATTCTTCCCTTATCATTCCTGGNGCAGCAGTGTCTCCTGGATGTTAAGGTGATACCATGATGCTAAAGAGAACAAGTACCTTAAGATTTGCTTCAGGTAAAACATTGAGGGGTCTAATAATTCCCCCCTTCTTTTCTTCCCACCTTCCCACCATCTTCGATTCTAACACTATATCATTATAATCATAAGCGTTTAATATGTCTAAAATTTATTTATTTTCAAACGTTTTTTCATAAGCTCCAGGGAGCCAATTGGACCTATCTAAATGGACCAGACTCACCCAGAATAAGTATCATTTAATTCTTCCCTTATCATTCCTGGTCTTGGGAACCCCTGGGAAATTCCCTCCTCCATATCCCCCCCCAAAAAACCCTCTATCTTCCTCCCTTAATCAGCAGGATCTAAAAATTTTTTCTGACATATATTCTCTGCCTTTCCAGCATCTTGAGAGGTCCAAGCTGCCAGCCAGCCAGTTCCACGGAGCCCAGAAAAAACACTAATGTAATCAGCCACCCCAGGACATGGTCAAGCATCTCAACTCTCCAACATCCACAAAATCATCAGGAAGCAGTCACGAGAGGCCTTACTACGCCCCATTCCCACCCATTAGACTCCAAACTCCCCAAATTTTTATAATAAGCAAAAGGGTGGAATGTAATGATTCAATCACACAACATGGCTGACCATCTGGGTTCCAGGGCCACGCATGTGCAGACAAGCCCTCAGGCGGAAGTACCTAATGGCCCCGAGAATCTTAAAGGACCCTGCATGACCCATGTGCAGCATGGTTGCATCATCTACATATGATCCAGTTGTGTGAGCCCTTGCATGCATGGGTGAGCCCCGTCATCTGCGTATGACATAGTCACATCAATCCCCTGTGCACATGAACCAGGCAGCTTTTAAAAGCTGGACATTCTCTCTCTCTCTCTCTCTCTCTCTCTCTCTCTCTCTCTCTCTCTC